>JALDNG010003253.1:0-26765 GCA_024349245.1 Neodontobutis hainanensis | reverse complement strand
CAAAAATATCTACACACATTCATACACCAGAGCAACATTCACACACATTCATACACCTGCAAATATCTACACACATCCTTACACCTGCAACATTCATACACACACATTCTTACACCTGCAACATTCACATAACACATACATTCATACACCTGCAACATTCACACACATCCTTACACCTGCAACATTCACACACATTCATACACCAGAGCAACATTCACACACATTCATACACCTGCAACATTCACACACATTCATACACCAGAGCAACATTCACACACATTCATACACCTGCAACATTCACACACATATACACCAACATTCTACACAACACCTGCAACATTCACACACATTCATACAAGCACACAACATATCTACACACATTCATACACCAGTGCAACATTCACACACATCCATACACCAGTGCAACATTCTACACACATTCATACACCTGCAACACACATCTACACACACATTCATACACCAGTGCAACATTCACACACATTCATACACCTGCAACATTCACACACACATTCATACACCTGCAACATTCTACACACATTCATACACCAGTGCAACATTCACACACATTCATACACCTGCAACATTCACACACATCTCATTACACCTGCAACATTCACACACATTCATACACCAGTGCAACATTCACACACATCCTTACACCTGCAGAGCAACATTCACACACATTCATACACCTGCAACATTCACACACATTCATACACCAGAGCAACATTCACACACATTCATACACCAGAGCAACATTCACACACATTCATACACCAGAGCAACATTCACACACACATCCTTACACCTGCAACATTCTACACACATTCATACACCTGCAACATTCTACACACATTCATACACCAGTGCAACATCTACACACATTCACACACATTCTTACACCTGCAACATTCACACACATTCATACACCAGAGCAACATTCACACACATTCATACACCTGCAACATATCTACACACATTCCATACACCTGCAACATTCACACACATTCATACACCAGAGCAACATTCACACACATTCATACACCTGCAAGTAACATATCTACACACATCCTTACACCTGCAACATTCACACACACATTCATACACCTGCAACATTCACACACATTCTATACACCCTGCAACATTCACACACATTCATACACCAGAGCAACATATCTACACACATTCATACACCAGTGCAACATTCACACACATTCATACACCTGAGCAACATTCACACACATTCATACACCTGCTGCAACATATCTACACACATTCATACACCAGAGCAACATTCACACACATTCATACACTGCACATTCACACACATTCATACAGCAACATTCACACAACACGCAACATATCACACACATCCATTCACACATTCATACACCTGCAACATTCACACACATCCTTACACCTGCAACATTCACACACATTCATACACCAGAGCAACATCTACACACATTCATACACCTGCAAATATTCACACACATCCTCATACACCTGCAACATTCTACACACATTCATACACCAGCAACATATCTACACACATTCATACACCTGCAACATTCACACACATCCTTACACCAGTGCAACATTCACACACATTCATACACCTGAGCAACATTCACACACATTCATACACCTGCAACATTCACACACATTCATACACTGTGCAACATTCACACACATCCATACACCTGCAACATTCACACACATTCATACACCTGCAACATTCACACACATTCATACACCTGCAACATTCACACACATTCATACACCTGCAGAGCAACATTCACACACATTCATACACCAGTGCAACATTCACACACATTCATACACCTGTGCAACATTCACACACATTCATACACCTGCAAATATTCTACACACATTCATACACCTGCAAATATCTACACACATTCATACACCCGCAACATTCTACACACATTCATACACCAGTGCAACATCTACATACACATCTGCAACATATCACACACATCCTTACACCTGCAACATTCTACACACATCTTACACATTCACACACATTCATACACCTGTGCAACATTCACACACATTCATACACCAGAGCAACATTCACACACATTCATACACCTGCAACATTCACACACATCCTTACACCTGCAACAATTCATACACCTGCAACATTCACACACATCCTTACACCAGTGCAACATACACACATGCAACATTCACACACATTCTTACACCCCTGCAACATCTACACACATTCATACACCAGAGCAACATTCACACACATTCATACACCAGTGCAACATTCACACACACAACATTCCATACACAGTGCAACATTCACACACATTCATACACCTGCAACATTCACACACATTCATACACCAGAGCAAATATCTCACACACATTCATACACCCGTGCAACATTCACACACATTCATACACCTGCAGTAAATATTCACACACATTCATACACCTGCAACATCTACACACATTCATACACCTGCAACATTCACACACATTCATACACATCCTTCAGTAAATATCACACACATTCATACACCCGTGCAACATTCACACACATTCATACACCTGCAACATTCACACACATTCATACACCTGTGCAACATATCTACACACATTCATACACCTGCAACATTCATACACATTCAGTAACATTCACACACATCCTTACACCAGTGCAAATATACACCTGCAACATTCACACACATTCTTACACCTGCAACATTCACACATAGAGCAACATTCACACACATTCATACACCAGTGCAGCATTCACACACATTCATACACACGTGCAACATCTACACACATTCATACACCAGTGCAACATTCACACACACATTCTCATACACCTGCAACATTCACACACATTCATACACCTGCAACATCATCACACACATCCTTACACCTGCAACATTCACACACATTCATACACCTGCAACATCTACACACATTCATACACCTGCAACATATCACACATCCTTACATACACTAGTGCAACATTCACACACATTCATACACCAGTGCAACATTCACACATTCATACACCTGCAACATTACACACATTCATACACCAGAGCAACATTCACACACATTCATACACCTGCAACATTCACACACATCCTTACACCTGCAACATTCATACACCTGCAACATTCACACACATCCTTACACCTGCAACATTCACACACATTCATACACCTGCAACATATCACACACATTCATACACCTGCAACATCTACACACATTCATACACTAGAGCAACATTCACACACATTCATACACCTGCAGTGCAACATTCACACACATTCATACACCTGCACAACATCTACACACATTCATACACCTGTAAATATCTACACACATTCATACACCTGCAACATTCACACACATTCATACACCTGTGCAACATTCACACACATTCATACACCTGTGCAACATCTACACACATTCATACACCTGCAACATATCACACACATTCCTTACACCTGCAACATCTACACACATTCATACACCAGAGCAACATTCACACACATTCATACACCAGTGCAACATTCACACACATTCATACACCATGCAACATTCTACACACATTCATACACCTGCAACATTCACACACATTCATACACCTGTAACATTCACACACATCCTTACACCTGCAACATTCTACACCTGTGCAACATTCATACACCTAGTGCAAATATCTACACACATTCATACACCTGCAACATCAACATTCACACACATTCATACACCTGCAACATTCACACACATTCATACACCAGAGCAACATTCACACACATTCATACACCTGCAACATTCACACACATTCATACACCCAGAGCAACATTCACACACATTCATACACCTGCAACATTCACACACATCCTTACACCGTGCAACATTCACACACATTCATACACCAGCAACATTCACACACATCCTTACACCTGCAACATTCACACACATTCATACACCTGCAACATTCACACACATTCATACACCTGCAACATTCACACACACATCCTATACACCTGCAACATTCACACACATTCATACACCAGAGCAACATTCACACACATTCATACACCAGTGCAAATATCTACACACATTCATACACCTGCAACATTCACACACATTCATACACCTGCAACATTCACACACATTCTTACACCCTGCAACATTCACACACATTCATACACCAGAGCAACATTCTACACACATTCATACACCAGTGCAACATTCACACACATCCTTACACCTGCAACATTCACACACATCTGCAACACTGCAACATTCACACACATTCATACACCTGCAACATTCACACACATTCATACACTAGAGCAACATTCACACACATTCATACACCTGCAACATCCACACATTCATACACCTGCAACATTCTACACACATTCATACACCTGCAACATTCACATTCACACACATTCATACACCATGCAACATTCACACACATTCATACACAGAGCAACATTCACACACACATTCATACACACGCAAATATCTACACACATTCATACACCTGCAACATTCACACACATTCATACACCTGCAACATTCTACACACATTCATACACCAGAGCAACATTCACACACATTCATACACCTGCAACATATCTACACACATTCATACACAGTGCAACATTCACACACATTCATACACCAGTGCAACATTCACACACATTCTTACACCTGCAACATTCACACACATTCATACACCAGTGCAACATTCTACACACATTCATACACCTGCAACATTCACACACATTCATACACCAGAGCAACATTCACACACATTCATACACCTGTGCAACATTCAACACACATCATACACCTGCAACATTCACACACATTCATACACCTGCAACATTCACACACATCTCATACACCTGCAACATTCACACACATTCATACACCAGAGCAACATCTACACACATCCTTACACCTAGTGCACACATTCATACACCTGCAACATATCACACACATGCAACATTCACACACATTCATACACCAGTGCAACATTCACACACATCCATACACCTGCAACATCTACACACAACATTCACACACACCTGCAACATTCACACACATTCATACACCAGTGCAACATATCTACACACATTCATACACCTGCAACATTCACACACATGCACACATTCATACACCTGCAACATTCTACACACATTCATACACCAGCAAATATTCACACACATTCATACACCAGAGCAACATTCACACACATTCATACACCCGTGCAACATTCACACACATTCATACACCTGTGCAACATTCACACACACATCCTTACACCTGCAACATATCTACACACATTCATACACCTGCAACATTCATACACACATTCCTTACACACATTCATACAGTGCAACATTCACACACATTCATACACCCGCAACATATCTACACACATTCATACACCTGCAACATTCACACACATCCATACACCTGCAACATTCACACACATTCATACACCTGCAACATTCACACACATTCATACACCAGAGCAACATTCACACATTCATACACCAGTGCAACATATCACACACATTCATACACCTGCAACATTCACACACATTCATACACCAGAGCAACATTCTACACACATTCATACACCTGCAACATTCACACACATTCATACACCTGTGCAACATATCTACACACATTCATACACCAGTGCAACATTCACACACATTCATACACCAGAGCAACATTCACACACATTCATACACCTGCAACATTCACACACATTCATACACCAGTGCAACATCTACACACATCCTTACACCTGCAACATTCACACATTCATACACCAGTGCAACATTCACACACATCCTTACACCTGCAACATACACACATTCAAGTACATTCACACACATTCCTTACACCTGCAACATTCACACACATTC
This sequence comes from Neodontobutis hainanensis, assembly GCA_024349245.1. Taxonomy (NCBI): domain Eukaryota; kingdom Metazoa; phylum Chordata; class Actinopteri; order Gobiiformes; family Odontobutidae; genus Neodontobutis; species Neodontobutis hainanensis. The sequence continues at coordinate 20,781 of JALDNG010003253.1, read as the reverse complement.
ATACACCAGAGCAACATTCACACACATTCATACACCTAGTGCAACATTCACACACATCCATACACAGCAACATTCACACACATCTTACACCTGCAACATTCACACACATTCATACACCTGCAACATTCACACACATTCATACACCAGAGCAACATTCACACACATTCATACACCTGCAACATTCACACACATCATACACCTGTGCAACATTCACACACATTCATACACCTGCACAACATTCTACACACATTCATACACCTGCAACATTCACACACATTCATACACCTGCAACATTCACACACATCTTACACATTCACACATTCATACACCTGCAACATTCACACACATCCTTACACCTGCAACATTCACACACATCCTTACACCAGTGCAACATACACCTGTGCAACATTCACACACATTCATACACCTGCAACATTCACACACATTCATACACCAGAGCAACATTCACACACATTCATACACCAGTGCAACATTCACACACATTCATACACAGAGCAACATATCTACACACATCCTTACACCTGCAACATTCACACATTCATACACCTGCAACATTCACACACATTCATTACACCAGTAACATTCACACATTCATACACCTGCAACAACATTCACACATTCATACACCAGTGCAACATTCACACACATTCATACACCAGTGCAACATTCACACATTCATACACCTGCAACATTCACACACATTCATACACCAGAGCAACATTCACACACATTCATACACCTTAAACATCTACACACCTGCAACATTCACACACATCCTTACACCTGCAACATCTACACACATTCATACACCTGCAACATTCTACACACATTCATACACCTGCAACATTCACACACATTCATACACTAGAGCAACATTCACACACATTCATACACCTGCAACATCTACACACATGCAACATTCTACACACATTCATACACCAGTGCAAATATCACACACATTCCTTACACCTGCAACATTCACACACATTCATACACCAGAGCAACATTCACACACATTCATACACCAGTGCAACATTCACACACATTCATACACCTGCAACATTCACACACATTCTTACACCTGCAACATTCACACACATTCATACACCTGCAACATTCACACACATCTCATACACCTGCAACATTCACACACATTCATACACCTGCAACATTCACACACATTCATACACTAGAGCAACATTCACACACATACACACATCCATACACCTGCAACATTCTACACACATTCATACACCAGAGCAACATTCACACACATTCATACACCTGCAACATTCACACACATTCATACACCTGTGCAACATTCACACACATTCATACACCAGAGCAACATTCACACACATTCATACACCTGCAACATTCACACACATCCTACACCTGACACACATGCAACATTCACACACATCCTTACACCTGCAACATTCACACACATTCATACACCTGCAACATTCTACACACATCCTTACACCTGCAACATTCACACACATTCATACACCAGAGCAACATTCACACACATCCTTACACCTGCAACATTCTACACACATTCATACACCTGCAAATATTCATACATCCTTACACATTCATACATACACCTGCAACATTCACACACATTCTTACACCCTGCAACATTCACACACTCACACACATTCATACACCACATTCACACACATTCATACACCTGTGCAACATTCACACACATTCATACACCAGTGCAACATTCACACACATTCATACACCCGTGCAACATCTACACACATTCATACACCTGCAACATTCACACACACATTCATACACCTGCAACATTCACACACATTCATACACCTGAGCAACATTCACACACATTCATACACCTGTGCAACATTCTACACACATTCATACACCCGCAACATTCACACACATCCTTACACCTGCAACATTCATACACCTATACACCTGCAACATTCACACATTCATACACCTGCAACATTCACACACATCCTTACACACCAGCAACATTCACACACATTCATACACTAGAGCAACATTCACACACATTCATACACCTGCAGCAACATTCACACACATTCATACACCAGTGCAACATTCACACACATCATACACCTGCAACATTCTACACACATTCATACACCTGCAACATCCTTACACCTGCAACATTCACACACATTCATACACCAGAGCAACATTCACACATTCATACACCTGCAACATTCACACACATCCTTCATACACCTGCAACATTCACACACATTCATACACCAGTGCAACATACACTGCAACATTCACACACATTCCTTACACCTGCAACATTCACACACATTCATACACCAGAGCAACATTCACACACATTCATATCTACACACATTCATACACCAGTGCAACATTCACACACATTCATACACCAGTGCAACATCTACACACACATTCATACACCCGTGCAACATTCACACACATCCTTACACCTGCAACATTCACACACATTCATACACCTGCAACATTCACACATTCATACACCTGCAACATTCTACACACATTCATACACCTGCAACATTCACACACATTCATTACACCTGCAACATTCACACACATTCATACACCTGCAGCAACATTCACACACATTCATACACCAGTGCAACATTCACACACATTCATACACCTGCAACATTCAATACACCCGCAACATTCACACATTCATACACACAGCAACATATCTACACACATTCATACACCTGCAACATTCACACACATCCTTACACCCGTGCAAATATCTGCACACACATTCATACACCTGCAACATTCACACACATTCATACACCAGAGCAACATTCACACACATTCATACACCTGCAACATTCACACACATTCATACACCTAGAGCAACATTCTACACACATTCATACACCTGCAACATTCATACACATTCATACACCAGAGCAACATATCTACACACATCACACATTCATACACCAGTGCAACATTCACACACATTCATACACCCGTGCAACATTCACACACATTCATACACCTGTGCAACATTCACACACATTCATACACCTGCAACATTCACACACATTCATACACCTGCAACATTACACACATCCTTACACCTGCAACATTCACACACATTCATACACCCGCAACATTCACACATCTCATACACCGTGCAACATTCTACACACATTCATACACCAGAGCAACATTCACACACATTCATACACCTGCAACATTCACACACATTCATACACCTGCAACATTCACACACATTCATACACCAGAGCAACATTCACACACATTCATACACCAGAGCAACATTCACACACATCCTTACACCTGCAACATTCACACACATTCATACACCTGCAACATATCTACACACATTCATTACACCAGTGCAACATTCACACACATTCATACACCAGTGCAACATTCACACACATTCATACACCTGCAACATTCACACACATTCATACACCAGAGCAACATTCACACACATTCATACACCAGTGCAACATTCACACACATCATACACAGTGCAACATTCACACACATCTCATACACCAGCAACATTCACACACATTCATACACATACACCTGCAACATTCACACACATTCATACACCTGAGCAACATTCACACACATTCATACACCAGTGCAACATTCACACACATTCATACACCCGTGCAAATATCACACACATTCATACACCTGCAACATTCACACACATTCATACACCTGCAACATTCACACACATCCTTACACCAGTGCAACATATCTACACACATTCATACACCAGAGCAACATTCACACACATTCATACACCTGCAAATATTCACACACATTCATACACCAGAGCAACATTCACACACATCCTTACACCAGTGCAACATTCACACACATTCATACACCTGCAACATTCACACACATCTTACACCTGCAACATCTACACACATTCATACACCTGCAACATTCACACACATTCATACACCCGTGCAACATTCATACACATTCATACACTACACCTGCAACATTCACACACATTCATACACCAGAGCAACATTCACACACATTCATACACCTGCAACATTCACACATCCTTACACCTGCAACATTCATACACCATGCAACATTCTACACACATCTACACCTGCAGTAACATTCATACACCTGCAACATTCTACACACATCCTTACACATACACCAGTGCAACATACACCTGCAACATTCACACACATTCATACACCCGTGCAACATTCACACACATTCATAGAGCAGAGCAACATTCACACACATTCATACACCAGTGCAGCATTCACACACATCCATACACACGTGCAACATTCACACACATCTTTACACCCGTGCAACATTCACACACATTCATACACCCGTGCAACATTCACACACATTCATTACACCAGTGCAAATATCACACACACATTCATACACCTGCAACATTCTACACACATTCATACACCTGCAACATTCACACACATTCATACACCAGTGCAACATTCACACACATTCATACACCCGTGCAACATTCACACACATTCATACCAGTGCAACATCTACACACATTCATACACCTGCAACATTCACACACACATATACACTGCATATCTACACACATTCATACACCAGAGCAACATTCACACACACATTCATACACCTGCAACATTCACACACATTCATACACCAGTGCAACATTCACACACATTCATACACCTGCAACATTCACACACATTCATACACCTGCAACATTCAACACACATTCATACACCTGCAACATTCACACACATTCATACACCTGCAGTAAATATCTACACACATTCATGCACCAGAGCATTCATTCACACACATTCATACACCTGCAACATTCACACACATTCATACACCCGTGCAACATATCTACACACATTCATACACCAGTGCAACATTCACACACATTCATACACCTGCAACATATCACACACATTCATACACCAGTGCAACATTCACACACATTCATTACACCTGCAACATTCACACACATTTACACACCAGTGCAAATATCTACACACATTCATACACCAGTGCAACATTCACACACAATTCATACACCTGCAACATTCTACACACATCATACACCTGCAACATACACACATTCATACACCTGCAACATAACATTCATACACCTGCAACATTCACACACATCCTTACAACATCTACACACATTCATACACCAGTGCAACATTCACACATTCATACACCCGTGCAACATATCTACACACATTCATACACCAGAGCAACATTCACACACATTCATACACCTGCAACATTCACACACAAGTGCAACATTCACACACATTCATACACCTGCAAATATTCACACATTCATTACACTGCAACATTCACACACATTCATACACCAGAGCAACATTCACACACATTCATACACCAGTGCAACATTCACACACATTCATACACCACGTGCAACATTCACACACATTCATACACCTGCAACATCTACACACATTCATACACCAGTGCAACATTCACACACATCCTATACACCTGCATGCAACATTCACACACATTCATACACCCGTGCAACATTCACACACATTCATACACCTAGAGCAACATTCACACACATTCATACACCTGCAACATTCACACACATCCTACACCTGCAACATCTACACACATTCATACACCTGCAACATTCACACACATCCTTACACCTGCAACATTACACACATTCATTACACCTGCAACATTCACACACATTCATACACCAGAGCAACATATCACACACATTCATACACCTGCAACATTCATACACCATGCAACATTCTACACATATCCTTACACCTGCAACATTCATACACCATGCAACATTCACACACATCCTTACACCAGTGCAACATTCACACATTCACACAGTGCAACATTCACACACATTCTTACACCCTGCAAATATCTACACACATTCATACACCAGAGCAACATTCACACACATTCATACACCAGTGCAACATTCACACACATTCATACACCTGCAACATTCACACACATTCATACACCTGCAACATTCACACACATTCATACACCTGCAACATTCACACACATTCATACACCAGAGCAACATTCACACACATTCATACACACACATGCAACATGCAACATTCACACACATTCATACACCCGTGCAACATTCTACACACATTCATACACCTGCAACATTCACACACATTCATACACCTGCAACATTCACACACATTCATACACCTGCAACATTCACACACATTCATACACCAGAGCAACATCTACACACATTCATACACCTGCAACATTCTACACACATTCATACACCAGAGCAACATTCACACACATTCATACACCAGAGCAACATTCACACACATTCATACACCCGCGCAACATTACACACATTACACCTGCAGTGCAAATATCATTCACACACATTCATACACCTGCAGTAACATTCATACACCCGCAACATTCACACACATCTACACCTGCAACATTCATACACCTGCAAATATCTACACACATTCATACACCTGCAACATTCACACACATTCATACACCAGAGCCATTCACACACATTCATACACCTGCAACATTCACACACATCATACACCTGCAAATATCTACACATTCATACACCTGCAGTAACATTCACACACATCCTTACACCAGTGCAACATACACCTGCAACATTCACACATTCTTACACCCTGCAACATTCACACACATTCATACAGCAGAGCAACATTCACACACATTCATACACCAGTGCAACATTCACACACATTCATACACAGTGCAACATTCACACACATCTTACACCTGCAACATTCACACACATTCATACACCTGCAACATTCACACACATTCATACACCTGCAGAGCAACATTCACACACATTCATACACCTGCAACATTCACACACATCCTTACACCTGCAACATTCACACACATTCATACACCAGTGCAACATTCACACACACATCCTTACACCTGCAACATTCACACACATTCATACACTGCAACTATTCACACACATTCATACACTGCAACATATCTACACACATCCTTACACCAGAGCAACATTCACACACATTCATACACCTGCAACATTCACACACATTCATACACCAGAGCAACATTCACACACATTCATACACCTGCAACATTCTACACACATCTACACCTGCAACATTCATACACCATGCAACATTCACACATATCCTTACACCTGCAACATTCATACACCTGCAAATATCTCACACACATCCTTACACCAGTGCAACATACACCTGCAACATATCATACACTGCAACATTCACACACATTCTACACCTGCAACATTCACACACATTCATACAGAGCAACATTCACACACATTTGCAACATTCACACACCATACACCTGCAACATTCACACACATTCATACACCAGAGCAACATTCACACATTCATACACCTGCAACATTCACACACATCCTTACACCTTCATACACCTGCAAATATTCACACACATCCTTACACCTGCAACATTCACACACATTCATACACCTAGAGCAACATTCACACACATTCATACACCTGCAGCAAATATCTACACACATTCATACACCTGCAACATTCATACACAGCAACATTCACATACACCTGCAACATTCACACACATTCATACACACCTGCAACATTCACACACATTCATACACCTGCAACATTCACACACATTCATACACCAGAGCAACATTCACACACATTCATACACCAGTGCAACATTCACACACATTCATACACCTGCAACATCTACACACACATCCTACACTTCACACATTCATACACCTGCAAATATTCACACACATCCTTACACCAACATTCACACACATTCATACACCAGTGCAACATTCACACACATTCATACACCTGCAACATTCACACGCAACATTCACACACATTCTTACACCTGCAACATTCACACACATTCATACACAGAGCAACATTCACACACATTCATACACCAGTGCAACATTCACACACATTCATACACCAGTGCAACATTCTACACACATTCATACACCTGCAACAACATCTACACACATTCATACACCTGCAACATTCACACACATTCATACACCTGCAACATTCACACACATTCATACACCTGAGCAACATTCACACACATTCATACACCTGCAACATTCACACACATTCATACACTGCAATATTCACACACATTCATACACCTGCAACATTCACACACATTCATACACCAGTGCAACATTCACACACATTCATACACCTGCAACATCTACACACATTCATACACCTGCAACATTCACACACATGCAACATTCACACACATTCATACACCTGCAACATTCTACACACATTCATACACTGCAGAGCAACATTCACACACATCCTTACACCTGCAAATATCTACACACACATTCATACACTGCAACATTCACACACATTCATACACCTGCAACATTCACACACATTCATACACCAGAGCAACATTCACACACATTCATACACCAGAGCAACATTCACACACATTCATACACCTGCAACATTCACACACATCTACACCTGCACATACACACACATTCACACACATTCATACACCAGTGCAACATTCACACACATTCATACACCAGTGCAACATCTCACACATTCATACACCTGCAACATTCACACACATTCATACACCCCTGCAACATATCTACACACATTCATAGAGCAGAGCAACATTCACACACATTCATACACCAGTGCAGCATTCACACATTCATACACACGTGCAAATATCTACACACATCTTACACCTGCAACATTCACACACATTCATACACCTGCAACATTCACATACACCTGCAACATTCACACACATTCATACACCTGCAACATTCACACACATCTCATACACCTGCAACATTCATACACATTCATACACCCGAGCAACATTCACACACATTCATACACCTGCAAGCAACATTCACACACATTCATACACCTGCAACATTCTACACACATTCATACACCTGCAACATTCACACACATTCATACACCAGAGCAACATTCACACACATTCATACACCTGAGCAACATTCACACACATTCATACACCTGCAACATTACACACATTCATACACCCGTGCAACATTCACACACATCCTTACACCTGTGCAACATTCACACACATTCATACACCAGTGCAACATTCACACATCCTTACACCTGCAACATATCTACACACATTCATACACCAGGCAACATTCACACACATTCATACACCTGCAACATTCACACACATTCATACACCCGCAACATTCACACACATTCATACACCAGAGCAACATTCACACACATTCATACACCTGCAACATTCACACACATTCATACACCAGTGCAACATTCACACACATTCATACACCAGTGCAACATTCACACACATTCATACACCTGCAACATTCACACACATTCATACACCAGTGCAATATCTACACACATTCTTACACACCTGCAACATTCACACACATTCATACACCAGTGCAACATTCACACACATTCATACACCTGCAACATCTACACACATTCATACACCCAACATTCACACACATTCATACACCTGCAACATTCACACACATTCATACACCTGCAGCAACATTCACACACATTCATACACCTGTGCAACATTCACACACATTCATACACCAGAGCAACATATCTACACACATTCATACACCTGCAACATTCACACACATTCATACACCCGTGCAACATTCACACACATTCATACACCAGAGCAACATTCACACACATTCATACACCAGTGCAACATTCACACACATTCTACACCTGTGCAACATCTACACACATTCATACACCTGCAACATTCACACACATCCTTACACCTGCAACATTCATACACCCGTGCAACATTCACACACATCCTTACACCTGCAGTAACATATCATACACCCGCAACATTCACACACATCCTTACACCTGCAACATTCACACACATTCATACACCAGAGCAACATTCACACACATTCATACACCTGCAACATTCATTCATACACCTGCAACATTCACACACATCCTTACACCAGTGCAACATACACCTGCAACATTCTACACACATTCATACACACCTGCAACATTCACACACATTCATACAGAGCAACATCTACACACACATTCATACACCAGTGCAACATTCACACACATCATACACACGTGCAACATATCTACACACATCCTCATACACCTGTGCAACATTCACACACATTCATACACCTGCAACATTCACACACATTCATACACTGCAACATTCACACACATTCATACACCAGTGCAACATTCACACACATCCTTACACCTGCAACATTCACACACATTCATACACCTGCAACATACACACTGCAACATTCACACACATTCATACACCTGCAACATTCTACACACATCCTTACACCCGTGCAACATCTACACACACATTCATACACCTGCACAACATTCACACACATTCATACACCAGAGCAACATTACACACATTCATACACCTGCAACATTCACACACATCCTTACACCTGCAACATTCATACACCCATGCAACATTCACACATATCCTTACACCTGCAGTAACATATCATACACCTGCAACATATCACACACATCCTTACACTAGTGCAACATACACCTGCAACATTCACACACATTCCTTACACCTGCAACATTCACACACATTCATACAGCAGAGCAACATTCACACACATTCATACACCAGTGCAACATTCACACACATTCATACACACGTGCAACATTCTACACACATTCATTACACCAGTGCAACATTCACACACATTCATACACCAGTGCAACATTCACACACATCCTTACACCAGTGCAACATTCACACACATTCATACACCTGCAACATTCACACACATTCATACACCTGCAACATTCACACACATTCATACACCTGCAAATATCTACACACATTCATACACCTGCAAATATCTCACACACATTCATACACCTGCAACATTCACACACACATTCATACACCTGCAAATATCTCACACACATTCATACACCAGAGCAACATTCACACACATTCATACACCCGTGCAACATTCACACACATTCATACACCCGAGCAACATTCACACACATTCATACACCTGCAGCAACATTCACACACATTCATACACCTGTGCAACATTCACACACATTCATACACCTGCAACATTCACACATTCATACACCTGCAACATTCACACACATTCATACACCTGCGTGCAACATTCACACACATTCATACACCAGAGCAACATTCACACACATTCATACACCTAGAGCAACATTCACACACATTCATACACCTGCAACATTCACACACATTCATACACCAGTGCAACATTCTACACACATCCTTACACCAGTGGCAACATTCACACACATTCTTACACCTGCAACATTCACACACATTCATACACAGAGCAACATCTACACACATTCATACACCAGTGCAACATTCACACACATCCATACACAGCAACATTCACACACATTCATACACCAGTGCAACATTCACACACATTCATACACCCGTGCAACATTCACACACATCCTTACACCTGCAACATTCACACACAATTCACACACATTCATACACCAGCAACATTCTACACACATTCATACACCTGCAACATATCACACATTCATACACCTGCAACATTCACACACATTCATACACCTGCAAATATCTACACACATCCTTACACCTGCAACATTCACACACATTCATACACCAGAGCAAATATTCACACACATTCATACACCTGCAACATTCACACACATTCATACACCCGCAACATATCTACACACATTCATTACACCTGCAACATTCACACATTCATACACCCGTGCAACATTCACACCATTACACCTGCAACATTCACACACATCCTTACACCAGTGCAACATACACCTGCAACATCTACACACACATTCATACACCTGCAACATTCACACACATTCATACAGAGCAACATTCACACACATTCATACACCAGTGCAACATTCACACACATTCATACACCAGTGCAACATTCACACACATCATACACCTGCAACATTCACACACATTCATACACCCGCAACATTCACACACATCCTTACACCTGCAACATCTACACACATTCATACACCAGAGCAACATTCACACATTCATACACTACAGTGCAACATTCACACACATTCATACACCTGCAACACATACACACATTCATACACCTGCAACATTCACACATTCATACACCGTGCAACATTCACACACATTCATACACCTGCAACATTCACACACATTCATACACCAGAGCAACATTCACACACATTCATACACCTGCAACATTCACACACATTCATACACCAGAGCAACATTCACACACATTCTACACCAGTGCAACATATCACACACATTCATACACCTGCAACATTCACACACATTCATACACCTGTGCAACATCTACACACATTCATACACCTGCAACATTCACACACATTCATACACCCGCAACATTCACACACATTCATACACCAGTGCAACATTCACACACATCCTTACACCTGTGCAACATTCACACACATTCATACACCTGCAACATTCACACACATCCTTACACCAGTGCAACATTACACACATTCATACACCTGCAACATATCACACACATTCTTACACCTGCAACATTCTACACACATTCATACACCAGAGCAACATTCACACACATTCATACACCGCAACATTCACACACATTCATACACCTGCAACATTCACACACATTCATACACCTGCAACATTCTACACACATTCATACACCAGTGCAACATTCACACACATTCATACACCTGCAACATTCTACACACATTCATACACCTGCAACATTCACACACATTCATACACCAGAGTAAATATCTACACACATTCATACACCTGCAACATTCACACACATCATACACCAGTGCAAATATCTACACACACATTCATACACCAGTGCAACATTCACACACATTCATACACCAGAGCAAATATCTACACACATTCATACACCCGTGCAACATTCACACACATCATACACTGCAACATACAGCAACATATCTACACACATCTCTACACCCAGTGCAACATTCACACACATTCATACACCTGCAACATTCACACACATTCATACACCAGTGCAACATATCTACACACATTCATACACCTGTGCAACATTCACACACATTCATACACCTGCAACATTCACACACATCCTTACACCTGCAAATATCTACACACATTCATACACCTGCACAACATTCACACACATTCATACACCCGTGCAACATCTACACACATTCATACACCAGAGCAACATTCACACACATCCTTACACCAGTGCAAATATCTACACACATTCATACACCTGCAACATCTACACACATTCATACACCAGAGCAACATTCACACACATTCATACACCTGCAGCAACATTCACACACACATACACCTGCAACATTCATACACATTCATACACCTGCAGCAACATTCTTACACAGTGCATTCATACACCTGCAACATTCACACACATTCATACACCTGCAACATTCACACACATTCATACACAGAGCAACATTCACACATTCATACACCTGCAACATTCTACACACATTCATACACCTGTGCAACATTCACACACATTCATACACCTGAGTGCAACATCTACACACATTCATACACCTGCAACATTCACACACATCTCATACACCTGCAACATTCACACACATTCATACATGCAAATATCTACACACATTCATACACCTGCAACATTCACACACATTCCTTACACCCATTCACACATTCTTACACCTGCAACATTCACACATTCATACACCTGCAACATTCACACATTCATACACCCGTGCAACATATCTACACACATTCATACACCCGTGCAACATTCACACACATTCTTACACCAGTGCAACATTCATACACCCATGCAACATTCACACACATCATACACCTGCACACATTCATACACCTGCAACATTCACACACATTCATACACCTGTGCAACATTCACACACATTCATACACCAGAGCAACATTCACACACATTCATACACCTGCAACATTCTACACATTCATACACCTGCAACATTCACACATGCATATCTATACACCTGCAACATTCTACACACATTCATACACCAGTGCAACATTCACACACATTCATACACCTGCAACATTCACACACATTCATACACCTGCAACCAACATCACACACATTCATGCAACATCTACACACATCCTTACACCTGTGCATTCATACACCTGCAACATTCACACATTCATACACCTGCAACATTCACACACATTCATACAGCAGAGCAACATTCACACATTCATACACCAGTGCAACATTCACACACATCATACACCGTGCAACATTCATTCACACACATTCATACACCTGCAACATTCACACACATTCATACACCTGCAACATTCACACACATCCTTACACTCCGTGCAACATTCACACACATTCATACACCAGAGCAACATTCACACACATTCATACACCTGCAACATTCACACACATTCCTTACACCTGTGCAACATATCTACACACATTCATACACCAGTGCAACATTCACACACATTCATACACCTGCAACATTCACACACATTCATACACATATCTACACACATTCATACACCCAGTGCAACATTCACACACATTCATACACTGCAACATTCTACACACATCTTACACCTGCAACATTCACACACATTCATACACCTGCAACATTCACACACATTCATACACCTGTGCAACATTCACACACATTCATACACCAGTGCAAATATCTACACACATTCATACACCTGCAACATCTACACACATTCATACACTAGAGCAACATTCACACACATTCATACACCTGCAACATTCACACACATTCTTACACCTGCAACATATCTACACATTCATACACTGCAGTAAATATTCACACACATCCTCATAACATCCATACACCCGTGCAATATCTACACACATTCATACACCTGCAACATTCACACACATTCATACACAGAGCAACATATCTACACACATCTCATACACCTGCAACATTCACACACACCCTGCAACATTCACACACATTCATACACCAGTGCAACATTCACACACATATACACCCGTGCAACATTCACACACATCCTTACACCTGCAACATTCTACACACATTCATACACCTGCAACATTCACACACATCTATACACCTGCAACATTCACACACATTCATACACAGAGCAACATTCACACACATTCATACACCAGTGCAACATTCTACACACATTCATACACCTGCAACATTCACACACATCATACACCTGCAACATTCACACACATTCATACACCAGAGCAACATCTACACACATTCATACACCCGTGCAACATTCACACACATTCATACACCAGTGCAACATTCACACATTCATACACCTGCAGAGCAACATTCTACACACATTCATACACCTGCAACATTCACACACATTCATACAGCCAGAGCAACATTCACACACATTCATACACCAGTGCAACATTCACACACATCCATACACCGTGCAACATTCACACACATTCATACACCAGTGCAACATCTACACACATTCATACACCTGCAGCAACATTCACACACATTCCTTACACCTGCAACATTCTACACACATTCATACACCTGTGCAACATATCTACACACATTCTTACACCTGCAACATTCACACATTCATACACCAGTGCAACATTCACACACATTCATACACCAGTGCAACATCTACACACATTCATACACCTGCAACATTCACACATTCATACACCAGTGCAACATTCACACACATTCATACACCTGTGCAACATTCACACACATTCATACACCAGAGCAACATTCACACACATTCATACACCTGCAACATTCACACACATCCTTACACCTGCAACACATTCATACACCTGCAACACATCTACACACATCCTTACACCTGCAACAACATTCACACACATTCATACACCAGAGCAACATTCACACACATTCATACACTGCAACATTCACACACATTCATACACCTGCAACATTCACACACATTCATACACCTGCAACATTCACACACATCCTTACACCAGTGCAACATACACCTGCAACATTCACACACATTCTTACACCTGCAACATTCACACACATTCATACAGCAGAGCAACATTCACACACATTCATACACACTGCAACATTCATACACACATGCACCTGCAACATTCTACACACATTCATACACCTGCAACATTCACACACATTCATACACCAGTGCAACATTCTACACACATTCATACACCAAGTGCAACATTCACACACATTCATACACCTGCAACATTCACACACATTCATATACACCTGCAACATATCTACACACATTCATACACCAGTGCAACATTCACACACATTCATACACCCGTGCAACATTCACACACATTCATACACCAGAGCAACATTCACACACATTCATACACCTGCAACATATCTACACACATCCTTACACCCGCAACATTCACACACATTCATACACCTGCAACATTCACACACATTCATACACCTGCAACATTCACACACATTCATACACCAGAGCAACATTCACACACAACACACATTCATACACCTGCAACATTCACACACATCCTTACACCAGTGCAACATTCATACACCTGCAACATCTACACACATTCATACACCTGCAACATTCACACACATTCATACACCAGAGCAACATTCACACACATTCATACACCTGCAACATCTACACACATCCTTACACCTGCAACATTCACACACATTCATACACCTGCAGCAACATTCACACACATTCATACACCTGCAACATTCACACACATTCCTTACACCTGCAACATTCACACACATTCATACACCAGAGCAACATTCACACACATTCATACACCTGCAACATTCACACACATCCTTACACCTGCAACATTCACACACATTCACACACCTGCAACATTCTACACACATTCATACACCTGCAACATTCACACACATTCATACACCAGTGCAACATCTACACACATTCATACACCCGTGCAACATTCTACACACATTCATACACCTGCAACATTCACACACATTCATACACCCGTGCAACATTCACACACATCCTTACACCTGCAACATTCACACACATTCATACACCTGAGCAACATATCTACACACATTCATACACCTGCAACATTCTACACACATTCATACACCAGAGCAACATTCACACATTCATACACCTGCAACATTCATACACATCTATATCTGCACACACATTCATACACCCGTGCAACATTCACACACATCCTTACACCAGTGCAACATACACCCGCAACATTCACACACATTCATACACCTGCAACATTCACACACATTCATAGAGCAGAGCAACATTCACACACATTCATACACCAGTGCAGCATTCACACACATCCATACACACGTGCAACATTCACACACATTCATACACCTGCAACATTCACACACACATTCATACACCCGCAACATTCACACACATTCATACACCTGCAACATTCACACACATTCATACACCTGCAACATTCACACACATTCATACACCCGTGCAACATTCACACACATTCATACACCTGCAACATTCACACACATTCATACACCTGCAACATTCACACACATTCATACACCTGCAACATCTACACACATTCATACACCTGCAACATTCACACACATTCATACACCAGAGCAACATTCACACACACATTCATACACCCAGCAACATTCACACACATTCATACACCTGCAACATTCACACACATTCATACACCAGAGCAACATTCACACACATTCATACACCTGCAACATTCATACACACATCCTACACCAGTGCAACATATCTACACACATTCATACACCTGCAACATTCACACACATTCATACACCTGTGCAACATTCACACACATTCATACACCAGAGCAACATTCACACACATACACCTGCAACATTCATACACATCTGCAACATTCACACACATCCTTACACACATTCATACACCTGCAACATTCTACACACATTCATACACCTGCAACATTCACACACATTCATACACAGAGCAACATTCACACACATTCATACACCAGTGCAACATTCACACACATTCATACACCTGCAAGTAACATTCACACACATTCATACACCTGCAACATCTCACACATTCATACACCAGCAACATTCACACACATTCATTACACCTGCAACATTCACACACATTCATACACCTGCAACATCTACACACATTCATACACCTGCAACATTCACACACATTCATACACCTGCAACATTCACACACATTCATACACCTGCAACATTCTACACACATTCATACACCAGAGCAACATTCACACACATTCATACACCTGCAACATTCTACACACATTCATACACCTGCAACATTCACACACATTCATACACCAGTGCAACATTCACACACATTCATACACCTGCAACATTCACACACATCCTTACACCTGCAACATTCATACACACATTCATACACCTGTGCAACATTCACACACATCCTTACACCTGCAATATCACACACACATTCATACACCAGAGCAACATTCTACACACATTCATACACCTGCAACATTCACACACATCCTTACACCTGCAACATTCATACACCTGCAACATTCACACACATCCTTACACCAGTGCAACATTCATACACCCGCAACATTCAACACACATCCTTACACCCCTGCAACATTCACACACATTCATACACAGAGCAACATTCACACACACAACATTCACACACATTCATACACCTGCAACATTCTACACACACATTCATACAGCATATCATTCACACACATTCATACACCTGCAACATATCTACACACATTCATACACCAGTGCAACATATCTACACACATTCATACACCTGCAACATTCACACACATTCATACACCAGAGCAACATTCACACACATTCATACACCAGTGCAACATTCACACACATTCATACACCTGCAACATTCACACACATTCATACATTGCACATTACACACATTCACCTGCAACATTCACACACATTCATACACCAGTGCAGTAAATATCTACACACATCATACACCTGCAACATTCACACACATTCATACACCAGAGCAACATTCACACACATTCATACACCAGTGCAACATTCACACACATTCATACACCTGCAACATTCACACACATTCATACATTGCACATTACACACATTCACCTGCAACATTCACACACATTCATACACCAGTGCAGTAAATATCTACACACATCATACACCTGCAACATTCACACACATTCATACACCAGAGCAACATTCACACACATTCATACACCTGCAACATTCTACACACATTCATACACCTGCAGCAAATATTCATACACCCATGCAACATTCACACACATCCTTACACCTGCAACATTCATACACCTGCAACATTCACACACATCCTTACACTGCAGTGCAACATTCACACACATTCTACACCAGAGCAACATCTTACACACACATTCTTACACCCTGCAACATTCACACACATTCATACACCAGTGCAACATTCACACACATTCATACACCAGTGCAACATTCACACACATTCATACACCGCAACATTCACACATCTTTCATACACCAGTGCAACATTCTACACATTCATACACCAGAGCAACATTCACACACATTCATACACCTGCAACATTCACACACATTCATACACCCGCAACATTCACACACATTCCTTACACCTGCAACATTCACACATTCATACACCTGCAACATTCACACACATTCATACACCTGCAAGCAACATTCACACACATTCATACACCTGCAACATTCACACACACAACATTCACACATTCATACACCTGCAACATTCACACACATCCTTACACCTGCAGCAACATTCATACACACATTCATACACCCGCAACATTCACACACATTCATACACCCGCAACATTCACACACATTCATACACCTGCAACATCTACACACATTCATACACCTGCAACATTCACACACATTCATACACCTGCAACATTCATACACACATCATGCAACATTCACACACATTCATACACTGCAGCAACATATCTACACACATTCATACACACATGCAACATTACACACATTCATACACCTGCAGTAACATTCACACACATTCATACACCTGCAACATTCTACACACATTCATACACCAGAGCAACATTCACACACATTCATACACCAGTGCAACATTCACACACATCATACACCAGAGCAACATTCACACACATTCATACACCTGCAACATTCACACACATTCATACACCTGCAACATTCACACACATCCTACACCTGCAACATTCACACACATTCATACACCAGAGCAACATTCACACACATTCATACACCTGCAACATTCACACACATTCATACACCCGTGCAACATTCACACACATTCATACACCTGCAACATTCACACACATTCATACACCTGCAACATTCACACACATTCATACACCCGTGCAACATCTACACACATTCA
>JALDNG010003252.1:0-27097 GCA_024349245.1 Neodontobutis hainanensis | reverse complement strand
GGTGAGTGTGACATTAGTGTTGACTTTATTAAAGCTGTTGTCCTGGTGTGAGGAGGTGAGTGTGACATTAGTGTTGACTTCATTAAAGCTGTTGTCCTGGTGTGAGGAGGTGAGTGTGACATTAGTGTTGACTTTATTAAAGCTGTTGTCCTGGTGTGAGGAGGTGAGTGTGACATTAGTGTCTTTGACTTTATTAAAGCTGTTGTCCGGGTGTGAGGAGGTGAGTGTGACATTAGTGTCTTTGACTTTATTAAAGCTGTTGTCCTGGTGTGAGGAGGTGAGTGTGACATTAGTGTTGACTTTATTAAAGCTGTTGTCCTGGTGTGAGGAGGTGAGTGTAACATTAGTGTTGACTTTATTAAAGCTGTTGTCCTGGTGTGAGGAGGTGAGTGTGACATTAGTGTTGACTTTATTAAAGCTGTTGTCCTGGTGTGAGGAGGTGAGTGTGACATTAGTGTCTTTGACTTTATTAAAGCTGTTGTCCTGGTGTGAGGAGGTGAGTGTGACATTAGTGTTGACTTTATTAAAGCTGTTGTCCTGGTGTGAGGAGGTGAGTGTGACATTAGTGTTGACTTTATTAAAGCTGTTGTCCTGGTGTGAGGAGGTGAGTGTGACATTAGTGTTGACTTTATTAAAGCTGTTGTCCTGGTGTGAGGAGGTGAGTGTGACATTAGTGTTGACTTTATTAAAGCTGTTGTCCTGGTGTGAGGAGGTGAGTGTGACATTAGTGTTGACTTTATTAAAGCTGTTGTCCTGGTGTGAGGAGGTGAGTGTGACATTAGTGTTGACTTTATTAAAGCTGTTGTCCTGGTGTGAGGAGGTGAGTGTAACATTAGTGTTGACTTTATTAAAGCTGTTGTCCTGGTGTGAGGAGGTGAGTGTGACATTAGTGTTGACTTTATTAAAGCTGTGTTCCTGGTGTGAGGAGGTGAGTGTGACATTAGTGTTGACTTTATTAAAGCTGTTGTCCTGGTGTGTGGAGGTGAGTGTTACATTAGTGTTGACTTTATTAAAGCTGTTGTCCTGGTGTGTGGAGGTGAGTGTTACATTAGTGTTGACTTTATTAAAGCTGTTGTCCTGGTGTGAGGAGGTGAGTGTGACATTAGTGTTGACTTTATTAAAGCTGTTGTCCTGGTGTGAGGAGGTGAGTGTGACATTAGTGTTGACTTTATTAAAGCTGTTGTCCTGGTGTGAGGAGGTGAGTGTGACATTAGTGTTGACTTTATTAAAGCTGTTGTCCTGGTGTGAGGAGGTGAGTGTGACATTAGTGTTGACTTTATTACAGCTGTTGTCCTGGTGTGAGGAGGTGAGTGTGACATTAGTGTTGACTTTATTAAAGCTGTTGTCCTGGTGTGAGGAGGTGAGTGTGACATTAGTGTTGACTTTATTAAAGCTGTTGTCCTGGTGTGAGGAGGTGTGTGACATTAGTGTTGACTTTATTAAAGCTGTTGTCCTGGTGTGAGGAGGTGAGTGTGACATTAGTGTTGACTTTATTAAAGCTGTTGTCCTGGTGTGAGGAGGTGAGTGTGACATTAGTGTTGACTTTATTAAAGCTGTTGTCCTGGTGTGAGGAGGTGAGTGTGACATTAGTGTTGACTTTATTAAAGCTGTTGTCCTGGTGTGAGGAGGTGAGTGTGACATTAGTGTCTTTGACTTTATTAAAGCTGTTGTCCTGGTGTGAGGAGGTGAGTGTGACATTAGTGTTGACTTTATTAAAGCTGTTGTCCTGGTGTGAGGAGGTGAGTGTGACATTTGTGTTGACTTTATTAAAGCTGTTGTCCTGGTGTGAGGAGGTGAGTGTGACATTAGTGTTGACTTTATTAAAGCTGTTGTCCCGGTGTGAGGAGGTGAGTGTGACATTAGTGTTGACTTTATTAAAGCTGTTGTCCTGGTGTGAGGAGGTGAGTGAGACATTAGTGTTGACTTTATTAAAGCTGTTGTCCTGGTGTGAGGAGGTGAGTGTGACATTAGTGTTGACTTTATTAAAGCTGTTGTCCTGGTGTGAGGAGGTGAGTGTGACATTAGTGTCTTTGACTTTATTAAAGCTGTTGTCCTGGTGTGAGGAGGTGAGTGTGACATTAGTGTTGACTTTATTAAAGCTGTTGTCCTGGTGTGAGGAGGTGAGTGTGACATTAGTGTCTTTGACTTTATTAAAGGTGTTGTCCTGGTGTGAGGAGGTGAGTGTGACATTAGTGTTGACTTTATTAAAGCTGTTGTCCTGGTGTGAGGAGGTGAGTGTGACATTAGTGTCTTTGACTTTATTAAAGGTGTTGTCCCGGTGTGAGGAGGTGAGTGTGACATTAGTGTTGACTTCATTAAAGCTGTTGTCCTGGTGTGAGGAGGTGAGTGTGACATTAGTGTTGACTTTCTTAAAGCTGTTGTCCTGGTGTGAGGAGGTGAGTGTGACACTAGTGTTGACTTTATTAAAGCTGTTGTCCTGGTGTGAGGAGGTGAGTGTGATACTAGTGTTGACTTTATTAAAGCTGTTGTCCTGGTGTGAGGAGGTGAGTGTGACATTAGTGTTGACTTTATTAAAGCTGTTGTCCTGGTGTGAGGAGGTGAGTGTGACATTAGTGTCTTTGACTTTATTAAAGCTGTTGTCCTGGTGTGAGGAGGTGAGTGTGACATTAGTGTTGACTTTATTAAAGCTGTTGTCCTGGTGTGAGGAGGTGAGTGTGACATTAGTGTTGACTTTATTAAAGCTGTTGTCCTGGTGTGAGGAGGTGAGTGTGACATTAGTGTCTTTGACTTTATTAAAGCTCTTGTCCTGGTGTGAGGAGGTGAGTCTGACATTAGTGTTGACTTTATTAAAGCTGTTGTCCTGGTGTGAGGAGGTGAGTGTGACATTAGTGTTGACTTTATTAAAGCTGTTGTCCTGGTGTGAGGAGGTGAGTGTGACATTAGTGTCTTTGACTTTATTAAAGCTGTTGTCCTGGTGTGAGGAGGTGAGTGAGACATTAGTGTCTTTGACTTTATTAAAGCTGTTGTCCTGGTGTGAGGAGGTGAGTGTGACATTAGTGTTGACTTTATTAAAGCTGTTGTCCTGGTGTGAGGAGGTGAGTGTGACATTAGTGTTGACTTTATTAAAGCTGTTGTCCTGGTGTGAGGAGGTGAGTGTGACATAGTGTTGACTTTATTAAAGCTCTTGTCCTGGTGTGAGGAGGTGAGTGTGACATTAGTGTTGACTTTATTAAAGCTGTTGTCCTGGTGTGAGGAGGTGAGTGTGACATTAGTGTTGACTTTATTAAAGCTGTTGTCCTGGTGTGAGGAGGTGAGTGTGACATTAGTGTTGACTTTATTAAAGCTGTTGTCCTGGTGTGAGGAGGTGAGTGTGACATTAGTGTTGACTTTATTAAAGTTGTTGTCTCAGTGTGGACTGTTACAGAGGCAGAGGACAGACAGCTGCTGTATTTCCACTGAGTTACTTCCTCTTGTTTAGTGTTGGCTCAGAACAGACGGTGGTTTTAGGCCAAATGCTAATAAGACATGTTACTATAGCATTTTAACTTCTCTTTGTATTTAGTTTGAAAATATTGGTCTTTAGGGGGGGGGGGGGCTCTGAGAAAAGTCTGTCCTGTGACAAGAACCACGGTCCAGACCCCACTGCCACTAGGGGCGCTCTCAGTGGTGTGACTGGTCCGACCGGTCTGCTCACACGTCGTTGGTCTCATCTTGATCTTTATTAACTCTTTAAGCTCAATGTTGGCAGGGTTGTAAAACAATTCTGGCTGAGTTTTGTATTGAACTGAAGATATTGAAAATTACACAATATCTCACAATAAAAACTCAGCCAGTATCGGTTGGTGATTTTTCCATCTTGGAGCTTAAAGGGTTAAAAAATACCAAGATGAACAATGTAAATGACACAGACAGGGATCAATCTCACCAACACTGGCCTCAAAGCCCTCTGACCTCTGACCTTGTGAGCTACACAGTTAGACAGAGAGTCATCAGTCTGTGAGAATACCTTTAATGTAGATAGGACACAAACTATAAAAAATATAAAGAATAAACTACAAAATGTAATATATATTGGACAAAATGTCTCAAATAGTTGATTTGGATTGTTCCTAAATTTATAACCATAACGGGAAATTAAATACAATCAGCCAAAATCCAAACTAGGCCTGGGCCGTGATGTTGAAATATGCACCATTTTGTGAAGAGCCTTAGTTTACACGCCTCAGACTCAAATGATTGAACGACACCAAACACAAGCCAGGGACCAAGGACCAGTGCATGGACATGTTTGACCAGCGCTCAGACACTGAGAGCGCCCCTAGTGGCAGTCCTTGAAATGGTCCAGACTTTTGGTCACATGTCCTTCTCGAAATACGTGATGTTTTTGTTGTTCTCAAAACTATAGGACGTCCTTGTGCGTTAATGTTGCACAGCTGGAGGTTCTACGACTGGACACGCTCAGCACTTTGTTTTCCACTCACAGACTTTTAGTTTAAGATGACCACTGTCCCATGTCTCTCACTGACCAGTGTTCAGGACTTCACTCTGGAGTCTTTAATGACTCTGTGCTGAGTTACTTCTGCCTCAAAGTTTGGAGTAAGTCCTGAAGAAGTCAGGAATTTCACAAATGTAGTTCAACCTGTTAGAGTTGTTTATCAGGGTTTTAGAAATGTGTCACAGGTCTTAAAGCATTTGTCCTCCCAACTGTGAAAAGCATTATGGGTAAACCTAAAAGAACGTATGAGAGGTCATTGTTTTTGGTTTAAAGTTTTGCTTTATCTCTTTTGTCTGAGTTATGTTACAGTAAATATGAATATTGAACCTTGTCATTTCATAGAGCTGATCTCATTTAGTTCATTTGTTTTTTCCTTTTGCAGAAATCTTAAAACAATAACATTTAGTATAAAAATTATTCAAACATAAACAACAGAACAATTTAGTTTGAGTTACATTTGATGATTTGCAGTGTTGGAAGTAACAGTGTTAGAGTATAACGGTGTTACTAACGGCGTTAATTTTTCAGTAAAGGAGTAATCTAATTAATTACTTTTCCCATCGTTGTAACGTCGTTATCGTTACTGAGAACGTAAAGTGTCGCATTACTATAATTGGGTTGAATAAATCTTCCCAACTTCACATGAAACTTATGAATTTTTAATAGTTTTTCATTTAAAGCAGTTTTTCCAGGAGTCGTTGAGCCTTTTTTAATTCAAGAGTGAGTTCAAACGCTCTGATGAAGGCTGTAAAGGTCAGGGGTCACCTTTAAAAACAGGAACATCTTTTCTAGGTAACTGTGACTGCTGCTGTTTTTTTTTACAAGCGTCTCTGTTTCTGCTTTGTTTCAGTCACAACTTGTAAAAAGCTCTTGTCACATTGTTCATATGTCGTCTGTGCTGCTTGTGTTTGAGGATCCTTATTATTTGTTCTTCAACGTCGTGTCAAAGATGTGTCTCACAGTGCATTCATCAGTTCATTCATTTACCTTCGCGCGTAATCCAGACATTACAATCCTCAGCAACAGAAACTCTGTGTGCTCCCAAATCTGGTGTAGCTCAAGACTGAAAACATGAGCACATCCAACACTTCAACACTGCCTTCAAAGTGCTCTTTCAAACATCATTAATGAGACACAGCCCTGTTTTTAACTGTTAACTTTTTTTTGCTTTGACTTTTATTTATTTTTTCAGCTCTAGCTTTAAAAACATAAGTGTACTCATCAGTTTGTAAAACTGTGACAGTGTTACTTGATTCTGTGACGATGTGTTGGTCCATCCTCTGCAGGAGTAGACAGCTCTATTTGAGACACTGAGTTTTCTTTCATTGTTTCCCTCTGAGAGTCCGAGGCTGACTTTAGTCTGAACCATGAGACTGTGGAGACTGAGTCCAATCCCTTTAGTTTGGTGCACATTTCTTTTGAGTGAGAGCAGTCTAAAAACAAATGTGTGTGGCTCTGGTCCTCAGAACAGTTTTGGTGCTTACAGAACAAGTCCATGAAACAGTGGCTCTGAGGAGTCTGGTCACTGATATAAGCCTCTTATATCTCCAAGACTTTCATCAGAGTCTTTACAATCCAGGAGCTTTATCAGAGCTGCACATTCATCCTGATTTAAAGATTTATACAAGACAAAACCACAAGAACAATCTCATTAAGTTTGTTAAAAGCCTTTTGATGTTGAACCGTTCCAATCCAGGACATATTTATGAGTAAAATCACAAACAACACTTTAAACTCTGGTCTGACTCGTCCCACTCTCTTCCTCCAACACTTTCTGTCTCTCGCCCAACGTGCATTTCTTATAAAGTCTAAAGATGTGTTTTTATAAAGGCTAGCATTCATTTTAGCTTTAAATCTATGTTCCTAATCCTCCAGGTTTTTACTTTTAAATAAGACACAAAGACAACATTGTGTTTCCACTTTTAACCTGGAAACACCATTTTAAGTGACTACATCCTGAAGCTGACTGAGAGAGGCCCAAGGGTTTGCAGCTCTGTCGACAAAGACTGATGACTTTGAGGAATCTAAAATATTAAACATCTTTTGAGTTCTTTCACACTTTTTCTTCACTGCATTTTCTTTAATAATTCCATAAGTGTTCATTCATAGTTTTAAAGCCTTCAGTGAGAATCTACAAAGTAAATAGTCTTGAATATCACTAAATGTATTCATCAGTTTTACTCTGGAGCTGGTGTTAATCCTTCAATAAATGAGCAAAGACCAAGACTGTTTATTGCATCCTCCTCTTCACTGTTCACGAGCTGTCTAGTCTTGAAAGGAAAGGAAGTGCTCTCACAGCGAGGACAGCAGTAAAAGGACACCAGAGAAACGTCCTCTCATTATTCTCACACTCACCACGTTGATGTTCTTCTTGTAAAATATGAAAAGGCAGCTCATCAGGGTGGTCACATGACAGAGGGAGCACTAAGAGCAGCTGCAGTTTGGATCTTTGGTAACAAACGGCTCATATCGTCTGTTCTTCACAAATGTGTTCTGTCGTGAGCTCAGAGGAAGAATATAGATTCAGAAGATGACTGTCACATGCTGTCAACAAGAGCTGCTCACATTGAACTGATTAAATCAATGTTGTTTTAGATTTTAGAAACACAAACATGAACTTTAGTCTCTTTTTAAATGTTTTTGTGGGAAGATGTCAGCCAGAAAAAGAAGTTTTGAACAAATAGAACAAACAAAAGATTTAGTTATATTTTTTTAAAGTTGTAAATACTTGTTTTTTACATTTACATATTTCTTCTTTAACTTCTTTACATTTCATTTCCCAGTTTCTGTTGTTACTGTTATAAGAATTCTTTATCTATTTTATCCAGAGACACACGTAGACAGAGTATAATTTAAAATAAAAGGTCAGATTTAATTCTTGTGACAAGTACAAACATGTCACAAGGTTTTAAATCAGTGAAGACTGTAGGAGGCGTATCTCACACACTCCCCAGCTGCACAACTTACCCCTGTGGCAACTTCTGTCTAGTTCTCTCACCTGACACAGGTGGGGGAGCGGCTGCTCTCACCTGACACAGCTGGGGGAGGGGCTGCTCTCACCTGACACGGGTGGGAAGTGAAAGTATCAGACGGACATTTTGCTGTGTCCTGGTGTGAGGAGGTGAGTGTGACATTAGTGTCTTTGACTTTATTAAAGCTGTTGTCCTGGTGTGAGGAGGTGAGTGTGACATTAGTGTTGACTTTATTAAAGCTGTTGTCCTGGTGTGAGGAGGTGAGTGTGACATTAGTGTTGACTTTATTAAAGCTGTTGTCCTGGTGTGAGGAGGTGAGTGTGACATTAGTGTTGACTTTATTAAAGCTGTTGTCCTGGTGTGAGGAGGTGAGTGTGACATTAGTGTTGACTTTATTAAAGCTGTTGTCCTGGTGTGAGGAGGTGAGTGTGACATTAGTGTTGACTTTATTAAAGCTGTTGTCCTGGTGTGAGGAGGTGAGTGTGACATTAGTGTTGACTTTATTAAAGCTGTTGTCCTGGTGTGAGGAGGTGAGTGTGACATTAGTGTTGACTTTATTAAAGCTGTTGTCCTGGTGTGAGGAGGTGAGTGTGACATTAGTGTTGACTTTATTAAAGCTGTTGTCCTGGTGTGAGGAGGTGAGTGTGACATTAGTGTTGACTTTATTAAAGCTGTTGTCCTGGTGTGAGGAGGTGAGTGTGACATTAGTGTCTTTGACTTTATTAAAGCTGTTGTCCTGGTGTGAGGAGGTGAGTGTGACATTAGTGTTGACTTTATTAAAGCTGTTGTCCTGGTGTGAGGAGGTGAGTGTGACATTAGTGTTGACTTTATTAAAGCTGTTGTCCTGGTGTGAGGAGGTGAGTGTGACATTAGTGTTGACTTTATTAAAGCTGTTGTCCTGGTGTGAGGAGGTGAATGTGACATTAGTGTTGACTTTATTAAAGCTGTTGTCCTGGTGTGAGGAGGTGAGTGTGACATTAGTGTCTTTGACTTTATTAAAGCTGTTGTCCTGGTGTGAGGAGGTGAGTGTGACATTAGTGTTGACTTTATTAAAGCTGTTGTCCTGGTGTGAGGAGGTGAGTGTGACATTAGTGTTGACTTTATTAAAGCTGTTGTCCTGGTGTGAGGAGGTGAGTGTGACATTAGTGTTGACTTTATTAAAGCTGTTGTCCTGGTGTGAGGAGGTGAGTGTGACATTAGTGTTGACTTTATTAAAGCTGTTGTCCTGGTGTGAGGAGGTGAGTGTGACATTAGTGTCTTTGACTTTATTAAAGCTGTTGTCCTGGTGTGAGGAGGTGAGTGTGACATTAGTGTTGACTTTATTAAAGCTGTTGTCCTGGTGTGAGGAGGTGAGTGTGACATTAGTGTTGACTTTATTAAAGCTGTTGTCCTGGTGTGAGGAGGTGAGTGTGACATTAGTGTCTTTGACTTTATTAAAGCTGTTGTCCTGGTGTGAGGAGGTGAGTGTGACATTAGTGTTGACTTTATTAAAGCTGTTGTCCTGGTGTGAGGAGGTGAGTGTGACATTAGTGTCTTTGACTTTATTAAAGCTGTTGTCCTGGTGTGAGGAGGTGAGTGTGACATTAGTGTTGACTTTATTAAAGCTGTTGTCCTGGTGTGAGGAGGTGAGTGTGACATTAGTGTTGACTTTATTAAAGCTGTTGTCCTGGTGTGAGGAGGTGAGTGTGACATTAGTGTTGACTTTATTAAAGCTGTTGTCCTGGTGTGAGGAGGTGAGTGTGACATTAGTGTCTTTGACTTTATTAAAGCTGTTGTCCTGGTGTGAGGAGGTGAGTGTGACATTAGTGTTGACTTTATTAAAGCTGTTGTCCTGGTGTGAGGAGGTGAGTGTGACATTAGTGTTGACTTTATTAAAGCTGTTGTCCTGGTGTGAGGAGGTGAGTGTGACATTAGTGTTGACTTTATTAAAGCTGTTGTCCTGGTGTGAGGAGGTGAGTGTGACATTAGTGTTGACTTTATTAAAGCTGTTGTTCTGGTTTGAGGAGGTGAGTGTGACATTAGTGTTGACTTTGCTCTGAGAAAAGTCTGTCCTGTGACAAGAACCACGGTCCAGACCCCACTGCCACTAGGGCGCTCTCAGTGTTGTGACTGGTCCGACCGGTCTGCTCACACGTCGTTGGTCTCATCTTGATCTTTATTAACTCTTTAAGCTCAATGTTGGCAGGGTTGCAAAACAATTCTGGCTGAGTTTTATATTGAACTGAAGATATTGAAAATTACACAATATCTCACAATAAAAACTCAGCCAGTATCTGTTTGTGATTTTTCCATCTTGGAGCTTAAAGGGTTAAAAAATACCAAGATGAACAATGTAAATGACACAGACAGGGATCAATCTCACCAACACTGGCCTCAAAGCCCTCTGACCTCTGACCTTGTGAGCTACACAGTTAGACAGAGAGTCATCTGTCTGTGAGAATACCTTTAATGTAGTTAGGACACATACTGTAAAAAATATAAAGAATAAACTACAAAATGTAAATATATATTGGACAAAATGTCTCAAATAGTTGATTTGGATTGTTCCTAAATTTATAACTATAACGGGAAATTAAATACAATCAGCCAAAATCCAAACTAGGCCTGGGCCGTGATGTTGAAATATGCACCATTTTGTGAAGAGCCTTAGTTTACACGCCTCAGACTCAAATGATTGAACGACACCAAACACAAGCCAGGGACCAAGGACCAGTGCATGGACATGTTTGACCAGCGCTCAGACACTGAGAGCGCCCCTAGTGGCAGTCCTTGAAATGGTCCAGACTTTTGGTCACATGTCCTTCTCGAAATACGTGATGTTTTTGTTGTTCTCAAAACTATAGGACGTCCTTGTGCGTTAATGTTGCACAGCTGGAGGTTCTACGACTGGACACGCTCAGCACTTTGTTTTCCACTCACAGACTTTTAGTTTAAGATGATCACTGTCCCATGTCTCTCACTGACCAGTGTTCAGGACTTTACTCTGGAGTCTTTAATGACTCTGTGCTGTGCTGAATTACTTCTGCCTCAAAGTTTGGAGTAAGTCCTGAAGAAGTCAGGAATTTGACAAATGTAGTTCAACTTGTTAGAGTTTTTTATCAGGGTTTTGGAAATGTGTCACAGGTCTTAAAACATTTGTCCTACCAACTGTGAAAAGCATTATGGGTAAATCTAAAAGAACGTATGAGAGGTCATTGTTTTTGGTTTGAAGTTTTGCTTTATCTCTTTTGTTTGAGTTATGTTACAGTAAATATGAATATTGAACCTTGTCATTTCATGGAGCTGATCTCATTTAGTTCATTTGTTCTTTCCTTTTGCAGAAATCTTAAAACAATAACCTTTAGTATAAAAATTATTCAAACATAAACAACAGAACAATTTAGTTTGAGTTACATTTGATGATTTGCAGTGTTGGAAGTAACAGTGTTAGAGTATAACGGTGTTACTAATGGTGTTAATTTTTCAGTAAAGGAGTAATCTAATTAATTACTTTTCCCATCGTTGTATGCGCCCGTTATCGTAACTGAGAACGTAAAGTGTTGCGTTACTACATTTTGAATAAAGCTCGAGGAGGGTCATGCTTTGGCGACACATTAGCTGCTGCTGGATAGAGAGCGGGGTGGGGGTGGGGGGCACTTCCACTAAACACAAGACAGCGTCAGCTATGGAGCCGGAAACTCAATGGTAGCGTTGTTGAACTGAAAGTACCGACACTACTTCTCGTTTTTAAATTAAAGACAAGAATGTTTCTGTAACATGTTATGCTCTGGAAAAAGACTTTATCCACGTCTGCCTCAAACAACCCAAACCTTCTGAAGCCCCTCACATCAACACATGCTAACACCACACTGAGTTACTAACTCAGTTACTTTTTGGGAGAAGTAATTTGTAACTGTAACTAATTACTTTTTTGAAGTAAGATGACCAACACTGATGATTTGTAAGAATGTTTAATATTTTCAGTGTCTCTGCGTAACCCCTCCCTCTTTGAACGCCCAATGTAATATGTTCAAACCTGGAAACGTTCTTTGAGTCGATGAACAACATTAAACACAACAGAATCCAAAGTGTGAAGGAAGAGTCAGTGTGAGTTTTTCTGCTGCACCTGAGACGAGAGAGCTGAAAGGAAAGAGGCTTTGTTGTGATAGTGTTGTGTTTTATTGAGTTATGCTTCCACAAAGACACACAGTGTTAGAAAAACTGCTCAAGTCCTGAACATGTGCTTATTTGAACTTCCTGTTGGGCTCAGATCGTATTTGTGACAAATAATAATAATAGCTGTGTTAGTTTGGTGTTTAATCTGGAGGTTGTGTCTGGGTTTAGCAGGACATGTTTATATTTTTATTAGTGCTGGGCAATGATTAAAGCATTTAATCACATTAAATTGCATTATACACAAAATTCAAAAATAATTCAAAAGTAGTGCATTGCATCCTTTTATTTTGAAAGTACTTTTATGAAAAAGTGCAATAACATTAGGTTTGCAAACTCTTTAAACAAATAAGGTGCTTTTACAGCAGTTAAAAATTTCTTGTAAATCTCAACTTAAACATTAAAGTGATTTTCTCACATCAACGATCTGTCTTGCATTTACTCAAAGACTCAAAGTACTCCGTGAAAAGAAAACTCAACTTTGCGGTGGTTACAAATAATTTTGGTTTAATCAACTTTGCTGTGTGGAAGAAATATAAAATTTAAATGTCCTTTTACGAGTTCAGTCTGCTGTCTAAGGCCTGTGGAAGTTCTTTCATCCAACACAGACCTCACAAGTGAACAATACAAAGGCTCTAATGTCAAAGGTCAAGGGGGGAAACATAACATTTATATGTTGTGTATTTATCTACTGAGGGTATTTATTTATATTACTTTGTGTTTATTTATTGTGTGCGTAATGAACAAAATAGAATAGAACTTTAGTTTCTTGTTTACCAAAGTGGAGTGTTTCCTGCAGGTCACCAGGACATGAGACAGATTATACACAAATATACAACATAAAGCACAGTCAGTCATAAAGACATGGGACAAACAACTTTTTAAAGACAGCTTTAGTGTCCAGTTTGACTCCAGCACTGACCAGAGACAAGAGCTCACATAATAACAGTAAGAGTAGCCTCAACTGTTTTATTCTCATTGAACTGAACAGGATTATATTGTGATTATTGCAGGA
Source organism: Neodontobutis hainanensis (assembly GCA_024349245.1). Lineage (NCBI taxonomy): Eukaryota > Metazoa > Chordata > Actinopteri > Gobiiformes > Odontobutidae > Neodontobutis > Neodontobutis hainanensis. The sequence continues at coordinate 14,502 of JALDNG010003252.1, read as the reverse complement.
AACTCAGTCACAAGTTTTAAAAGAAGTTGCACAGCACGAGCACCATGTCCACGCCAGTATTTCTTCTGTAGTATTTCTTGATTTTAAGGATGTTTCTCATGTTACACAAGTTAATCGGAGATCGTCTGGATCAACTGGTGACAGTCCTGTTTACATCGAGTTATAATAAAGTTATAATCCACAAACCGCTCTCGAATCACAGCCGTCTGCGTTAGTTCTCATCGACACTAAAAGAGACATCATTATAGACATGTCCGCTGTAAAAACAAACACATCCATGTCATTTAAGACCAAATAACACCTATATTTCCTGGTTTGTAAAAGTGGGGTCCTAGAGAGGAACGCCCACAAAAACATCTCCCTGTCGCCAGAAAACCGTCTTCACCAGTTGATCCGTCACACCGGCTCTAATGAGGCAATGAAGCCTTTAAAACTGCTTGGAAGAGTTTGTACTTGTTCAATCAAAGATGGTCCGTGACTGAAAGTTGTATAATCTTGTAGATCCACTGAGACGAAGTTTAAGTTACAATCACTGAGGCATTGTGTTCTTAAAATAGTTTCTTCAGAATTTTCAGCTCATTTGAAGTGTTGTTGTGCTTGTACTATTTTGGACCAAACTAAAACCAAAGGAAACAATCGGAAGTTGTTATTTTTAAATTATTATGCCATAATTTGAATGATCCGGCCCACTTGAAAATAGATTTTTCCCTATGCGGCCCCTGAAATAAAGTTAGTTTGACACCCTCTGCTACAGATGATCATATTCTTAATGAGTTGGTTTTAACGTGTGTCTGTATTCAACAGCAGCCTGAACACTTTGGTCACATTTAAAGAGTTTGTCTAGATTTTAAAGGAAAACGGTGTTGGTCCCATAAACAATGTTCAGAATTCTAGAGAAAATGATGAACCAGTTTGTTTTGGGCAGAAAAGGCTAAAACGAGGTGAGAAAGCTTCAGATCAGAACAGATTCTGGAGGACTGTGGAGACTTTATCCAGAGGCCTTCACAGGCCCAAATATGAACAGTTCTCCTGAATAAAGGCAGAGGCCCATCTGGAGAGGTTTAAGACCAACATCTAAACATTAACATGAAATAAAGACAAGAATCAATCACATTAGAAACATCTGGCTCCAGCTCCATGTGATAATTATTCATAAGGTGCTTTATTAAAATGATCAGAGCTCACTGTGTTTGACTCGTTCACCTTTCAGACTGAGACAGAACATGAATAATGTCAGTGTGGACAAAGAGGAGGCCCAGTCTTCACAGAGCCATTATAAGAGAGAGGTGTGTTCATGAAGGAACCTCCAGATGGCAGCAGCGAGCCAGGGCCCGCTCCAACACAGTGAGTAGCATCATCAGCTGTTTGTGTTTGATTTAAGAACACTGTGGTTGACCTGATACAGCACAGGACACATTCATGGAGCCACTGCTTTAACTGAGGCTCAGGCCCAAAAATAAGAATATTGTGTCAGAAGGAAACTGTAAAGTGTGTGTTTTCTGAACAGAACCGAGTCAGAAGAAGTGCTCACTGCTGCTTATTAACACTCACTGTACAATAACTCCTGTTGTTTTAGAGACGAGTGTCACAAACAGAGAGTGTCTCCAGTGTCCAGCTGTGTGTCTCTGAAGAGCGACTGGTCCAAAGACGTCATTATAAACTTCAGTAATGAACCTGGAGCTCCACAGAGTCGGCTGTAAGTGATGCACTAATATCATTTATATTGACTTCATCAGCAGCTGATCAGTGCAGATATATTCACTGAACCATCTCTGTTTAAAATGAAAACTGTGTAAAACTGGAGACAGGACACATTCAACCCAAAGGAAGACTGTCCTGTTTATTGTCAGATGTTTTTATCTGTCAGTAATAACTCACTTCTAATGTCTTCATTTGAGCTCAGATTTAAAGTGAGAGGATGAGACAGAACATGACTCCAGTCAAATGAGTTACTTTCATTAATGGCTCCATTTCCAGAAACAGGTCAAAAGGAGGGGTCAGTATTTTTGTCCAAAAGCAGGGACCAGGCTGTGACCTTTGTAAAGCTGTTTTAATGAATGTGTTGATGTCCACAGAGAGAGTCCTGGTGACGGCCCATCGTCCTGTGGTCTGTGTCAGAGCGTCCTGACTGATCCAGTCTCTACCAGCTGTGGACACTGCTTCTGCAGACAGTGTCTCTCTTCAAACTGGGACCAGTCTGGTTCACCTCAGCCCTGTCCCCAGTGTGGACAAAGACTGGACGTCTTCAGCAGTTTACAGAGTAAGACTGTTCATCCTCTTTTATAGTTTTAGTTTAATTCAACGACTAAACTAATGTGTTCAGGGCTGAGTGCCACAGACATGTGACGGACCTGAAACAGCTCTAATAAATGTCACAGCATCAGATTCATGTGGACAGCTCTGTTGTGGATAAAAGAGAGGCTCAGGGATGTGCAGACAGAGACTGAAGCCCTGAATTCAGTCAAAATAAAGAGTTTTTGTGTTAAATGTGTTTTTCAACAATACCATTACTGTAGCGTCCTCGACTGAGAGGCTCTAACTCTGGAACTGATGGTTCACTTGAAAGTTTATTGAAAGCCTTGATGAACATTTGGTAAAACTCATCGTAAGAGCTAAAACAAATAGTTACTACAATAAAACTGTGTCTTAAAACTGTGTCTTAAAGCACAAATCACCAGTTTAACCTGAAAATAAATGTCTTTTGACGATCATAAAAACTATGAATTATCTGTTTCTATGGCTTATGAAATTACTCTTTTTACTTGAACAAGACAAATTCAAATAAATTGTCCTATTTTCTTTCACATGAAATGTAAATAATTTAACCAAGTATAATCTACTACACAGTTATAACACTGCAATAAACCTCATTTCACGTTTTGACACTATCTTTATAAGACTCTTAACAGCCATGTCATGCTAGCGCCCTCTGCTGGTACAAAATACAGCACGTTGTAAAGACATCTGAAAAATACAGAATAAAAGAGAATGTTAAACACTGAAAACAAACCATGTTCCTCGTCAGCAGGAGCTAAAGACTTATCACAGACTTATATTTACTCAAAATAAACAGGTTAAATGATGTTCTATTCTTTTTTATAAATGTTTTTAAGGATAAGTGTCTTAAAGTAAAAGTAGATGTGGCCTGTTTTAAAACCTTTGTAAAACTAGGCACTGTTTTTATGATCCATGAGTTAATTCATACAGAAGCAGTCACGTCCTTCTTTTATTCTAGATGAGCTCTGGGCTTCTTTTTTTTTTAGCTCTTAAGTCCAAAGTCTATTAAAGTCTGTTTGTTCTTCTTCTTCAGCAGTGTTCAGTTTGTCCTCTCTCTGATAGAACTAATGCCTCCTTCCACTGGGCTCTATTTTTAAAGATAAACAACTGCAAAGATGATTTTCTGTTGAAAACATTGTTCTGATGTTTTCCATTTTAACTTAATACTTCAAATATTTGACACAAACCCATTTAAAGCATGTTTGCTCTTGTTCCAGGTGAGCATAAGAGGAGTCTGCAGCAGAGATGTGAAAGTGTGTCTGAAGGAACTGAAACAGGAATTAGAACGGCTCTGAACAGGATCTACACTGAGCTGTACATCACAGAGGTCAGTGAAGAGGTCAGTACCCAACATGAGGTCAGGCAGCTGGAGACTCAGTCCAAGAAGACTGTCCACGACGCTCCAATCAGGTGCCACGACATCTTTAAAGTGTTAGCGTCTGATCAGAAGCCCATCAGAGTGGTGCTGACCAACGGCGTGGCTGGAGTGGGAAAGACCTTCTCGGTTCTGAAGTTCACTCTGGACTGGGCCCAGGACTTAGAGAACCAGGAGGTGGATCTGGTGGTGCCCCTGTCGTTCAGAGAGCTGAACCTGGTCCTAGAGCAGGACTACAGTCTGCTGGCTGATACAGGTTTTCTATCCAACGCTACAGAAGCTGACGGCAGAGGACGCTGGCCGACAGGAAACTCCTGTTCATCTTCGACGGCCTCGATGAGAGCAGACTGCCTCTGGATTTACACAAATGTGAGGTCATCTCTAAGGTTACACAGAGGTCACAGGTCAACGTGCTGTTGGTAAACCTCATCAGAGGCACACTGCTTCCTTCTGCCCTTATATGGCTCACCTCCCGACCGGCAGCAGCCAATCAGATCCCTGCGAGGTGTGTGGACAGGGTCACAGAGGTCAGGGGCTTCACTGAGGCCCAGAAGGAGGAGTACTTCAGGAAGAGGTTCACAGATGAAGAGCTGTGTGACAGAGTCCTCTCCCACATCAAGACGTCCAGGACCCTCCACATCATGTGCCAGATCCCAGTCTTCTGCTGGATCACAGCCACAGTCCTGGAGCACATGTTGGGAACCGAGCAGAGAGGACCACTGCCCCAGACCCTGACCGACATGTACGCACACTTCCTGCTGGTGCAGACTCACAGGAAGAGGCTCAAGTACCAACATTCGACTCATCTACAGCTGACACAGGCCGACTGTGAAGTCCTTCTGAAGCTGGGGAGGCTGGCCTTTAAACATCTGCAGAAAGGAAACATCATGTTTTACCAAGAAGACCTGCAGCAGGTGGGTCTGGACCTGACCGAGGCCTCGGTCTACTCAGGACTTTGTACAGAGATCTTCAAACATGAGGCGGTCATCTTCCACAAATCAGTCTACTGCTTCATTCATCTGAGCGTCCAGGAGTTTCTGGCTGCGCTTTACAGACACCACTGCTTCAACAACAAGAACACAAATAAACTGATGAGGTTTCTGAGATTCTGGAAACATGATTCAACACTAGACATCTTCCTCAGAGACACCATGGAGGAGTCCCTCCAAAGTCCAAATGGCCACCTGGACCTGTTTGTGCGCTTCCTTCACGGCCTCTCTCTGGAGTCCAACCAGAGGCTTCTGGGAGCTCTGCTGGGTCCAACACAGATCAACTCAGAGACAAGACAAAGAGTCATCAACAACCTGAAGAAGATGAACACAGACAATATCTCTCCTGACAGAAGCATCAACATCTTCCACTGTCTGACAGAGTTAAACGACCTCTCGGTCCATCAGCAGATCCAGGACTTCCTGAAGTCAGAGAACAGATCAGAGAAGCTCTCTGAGATCCAGTGTTCAGCTCTGGCCTACATGCTGCAGATGTCAGAGGAGGTCCTGGATGAGCTGGAGCTAAAAAGTACAACACTTCAGCTGAAGGGCGGAGACTGATTCCGGCCGTGAGGAACTGCAGAAAGGCTGAGTAAGTAAATATTTACTGAAAATCATATAAAACATTAAATATATTATTCAGGGTCAAACCACAGCTTTGAACAATAATGTAATTAAACTGAAGCACTTAACAATGTTCTTTCAATCTTTTTAAACTTGATTTATTTCTGTAGCTCTGCTCGTCTCGTGTCTCAGCCACAGTCGTCCACAGGACGGGCTTAAACACACACACCCCAACCTCACAGAGGACCACTGTCTGTGTCACTTGTTCTGTTTTCTTTTGTTTTTGTCAGTGTCTTTGTAAAATGCACAATCAGCTTCACTTTAATACACTTACTTTAAATCTTCTTCTCCTCTCTTTTTTGAGACTTGGGGAACCATGGCTAAAAACAAAAACAAAATAAAAATGAAAGGCCAGTGCCATTGATCATTTTAAAATGTTAGTTCATAACTTATCATTTCTAATTCTTCGTCTTCTTCATGTTTTCCAAATAGCATCACTGTTGTGTCTGTTTTATTTAAACCACATAGTTTAGTTCAGTTCAGTTTTAATTTTAGTTTCCATTAGTTGTAGGTCTTTACCTGTAACTGTAAGTTGGATCATCCACAATCATAATAAAATTTTATTCAGCTGATGTAAACATAAATCATTTAAAATAGATCAGAACTAGTTTCTCATGATCTATCGTCAAAAACCTTTAGCCAAAGACTTTAAATTCACAATCTAATTAGAAAATCCTCAGAATATTCTTCAATTACTTCAAATGAATTTCTTTAGAAATAAATTCCTTTAAAACTCTTGGGTCAGACCCCTCCTCTGGGGTTAACGTGTAACAGGGCAGCGTCTCCCAGGTCCTTGAACACACCACAAAGCCTCTCCCAGGTCCTTGAACACACCACAAAGCCTCTGTTCACATTGTTTTCCTCCAAAACACCAAAACCATGTGACTGTTGTTTAAAAGGAAAGACTGCTCATAAACTCAACAAAGCTCTGTGTAAATTTATCTGTATTTACTTTTATAATAAACTATTTCTTCAGGGTTTTGTTCAGTCTAGATTTGTTCCAGACTGTTTCTGTAAAACTCAGTTTTAACACCAGGTGTTCAATAAATACAATAAACCATTTTTTTGCATCTTTTCCAAAATAATTCTAACTGCAGCATATTTCAAACATTGATCCATTCCTAATTTCATATTCTACCTATAGAAAGATTCCCTTTACTCAATGTTACACAGAAACTTAACCCATTAAGTGTGAAATCAAATCAACTTCTCTCTTTATTTATTCAGATTCACCAACATTGCACTCAGTTATAGTCAGTGATGTTCATTTTAAACAATGCTAATATTAAACCTTTTAAATGTTTTATCTTTACGTTCCAAAGATTTGACTTAAAGTTCAACCAAAATGATTCAATCCTGTTCAAAAGGACAGACTACTGTGTTAGTCTCTAGTTCTTACAATCATCAATAATCTAAAACATTCCAACATTCAAATCAGATCAAAAAAACAAATCTAAACTTTTAAAAATCCCTTCAAGCAGTGATTAAAACCCAGTGAGCACCTCGGCACATGCTCTTAACTTAACCATTTTTACAGTTTAACACTTTAACTTTATCTCAAATCTTCACATAACCCACTTCCAATCCTTCAAGATTGTTCTAACTCTGTTTTAACAAATAGATACATTTTCAATTTCCAGATTACAAATTTACATTGCAGTTTAAAACTTTATTGTAAAGATGACGCTTGTTAGCATCTATTTTCGTGTTCATTTCAGTTTTTCTATTTACTCAGACAATATTTAAGGCCATTCATTTTGTTGTTTAGTTGACTTAATCTTAAAAAACAATATATCGTACCAAAAAATCAAATGAAGCAAATCCAAGTGTAGACTATATTTGTCTCCACAGACCTGTCAGAAGGTCAAACAGTTTCTAATTAAGTCTCATAAACTTTTTTTAACACATCAGTGCAAATCTGTTTCTGTCACTGACATTTCTACTTCAGCATTTTTCAACATGAAAACGTTTGTTAACTGTAAAGGCTCCCACACTTTCTGTGGAGCTCAACTCCAGCTCAAAAAACGGGCGTGAGCAAAAAGGGAGGTGCTGTGAAGCCCTTGTTTCCTTGACTCTCATAGACTGTTATCTTGTGTTGAAACATTCCTTTGTGAATCCAAACAGGGATTGTTTTCAAAATATCCACTTTCTCAACACTTTGTCAGAACCAAAACAGACAAATACATAATTGTTCATTTGGTTTCTTCTGGTAACATTATTTTCTTTTATATGTGAGCTGATGGTCCAAATATCTATAATTTTGTATTATCTTTATAAACCTGCTCTGCACAATTTGACTTTAAGACACATTTTTAAATTCTTCTGATTACAAAGTCAACATTTTTATAAAGGTTTTACCGTGTGTTTGAACCACACTGATATTAAGGACCTCTATTAGTTCTCGTACTCATAGATACATACAATTGTTTTGCAAAATACCAATCAATACTTTTATTTTGGATCTTTTAACTTTTTAAAATCTTGTTCTCATCTCTGACGTGTCCCACAAACGTAATACAATATCTGTTCTTTAACAGACTATTTATAAACTTGATCAAAATTCAAAAAGAGGAAGTTTGGGGAGCACTGGTGTCGAGCGGGGAGGCCATGTCCTAAAATCTCACAGGATACATTTATAAAAAATAGCTGCAAGCAGCCATGACGGGGCCAAGCACTAGGCCGGCATTCAATCTCATGCCGACATAGCCGGCAGCGTCAGACCAACGGCAGTAAGCATATAAAGACATTTCAATAAGACTTCAGTCTAAATGGCTGAAAAATCATCAATACGGTCTTTAGCACTTTGATTGAATGGTTTATCACGTCAATCCAGAGGCAGCGCAGTAACCAAACTGATGTGTGAAACAACTAGAGTGCTCAAACTCTGCAGGCAGACTCAATGTGTTGATGGCGGCAGCATCAGACCAATGGCAGTAAGCAGTTAAAGACATTTCAATAAGACTTCAGTCTAAATGGCTGAAAAATCATCAATACGGTCTTTAGCACTTAATTGAATGGTTTATCACGTCCAATCCAGAGGCAGCGCTGTAACCAAACTGATGTGTGAAACAACTAAGGTCCTCAAACTCAGCAGGCAGACTCAAGTCATGGTTGACATAACACGTACTAAGTTTGGTTAGAAAATATTAAAGCATTGCAGAGATATAGCCTGACTTTTATTTTTGTGCGCACTAAGTTGATTTCATTTGCGCAGTATTCGACAACGGTTTGACGAATCAACTTTCTTTTAATAACTTTTTGTCATCATAGTCTGAAGAAGATCTGGTTCAATTTTAGTCAATATTGGACAAACGGTGTGGGAGGAGTTCGAAAAAGTAGGTTTTTAAAGAAAGACAACATGGCAAACAGGATGTTTGTCCGAATAGGACATATTTGGTATCTGTGCTCTCGGCTTGATCCAGTGAACACATTAAGACCATTTGTTTTACAATAGGTTAACGTAATAAAAAGTTATTAGCATATTTATTGATTTGGGTTATAACTTTTGACCACAAGGTGGCGCTGCCCCAAAACTTTTGAGTACCTTCAGGGCTTGGTCGAAGACGCATACCAAGTTTTGTAATGATGCAGCAATGCGTTCAAAAAATATAGCACTTTTTGACAATATTCATTATGGCCGGCGCTCAAAATGGCGATATGGGAAAATTTGGTATCGCAGGACTCGGCATGACGCACTGAATCTAAAGAGACCAGTTTTATGATTTTTGGCAAAAGCGTTCAGAAGATATAAGCAAATAATTCACTTTTTCATATCTCCTGACCACTAGGAGGCGCTGCGCCAAAACTCTGCAGGCATCCTCAAATCTTAGTTGCAATAACATGTACTAAGTTTGGTTAGAATATGTTAAAGCATTGCAGAGATATGGCCCGACTTTCATTTTTGTGCGCATTAAGTCAATTTTATTTGCGCGGTATTCAAAACGGTTTAAACGAATCAACTTTCTTTTAATAACTTTTTGTCAGCATAGCCGGAAGATGATCTGGTTCAATTTTCGTGATAATCGGACAAACGGCCTAGGAGGAGTTCGCAAAAGTACATTTTTAGAAAATTCAAAATAGCGGAAAAACTATCATGGCGGAAAATGACGTCATAGGGTGCAATCGAATCGTCATGAGCTAAGGAATCAGAGGAAAAAAGAATTTTAATTCTACGCCTTACGGTTCAAAAGTTATTAAAATAAACATAAGTCCGACTTTGGACAGTTGGTGGCGCTAGAGGGATTAAGGTAGACACTTCAGATTGGTTAGGATGACAGCACACACTGTCCACTATTAGTGTACCAAATTTCACAACTTTTTACCATACGGTTCTATGGCCTACCATAGACTCCCATGCGGAATAATAATAATAATAAGAAGAAATCTAACGGATTCAATAGGGTCTACGCACCTTCGGTGCTTGGCCCCTAAATACAATAGGGTCTACGCACCTTCGGTGCTTGGCCCCTAAATATAGCTGCAAGCAGCAATGACGGGGCCAAGCACAAGGCCGGCATTCAATCTCATGCCGACATGGCCGGCAGCATCAGACCAACGGCAGTAAGCATATAAAGACATTTCAATAAGACTTCAGTCTAAATGGCTGAAAAATCATCAATACGGTCTTTAGCACTTTGATTGAATGGTTTATCACGTCCGATCCAGAGGCAGCGCAGTAACCAAACTGATGTGTGAAACAACTAGAGTGCTCAAACTCTGCAGGCAGACTCAATGTGTTGATGGCCGGCAGCGTCAGACCAATGGCAGTAAGCAGTTAAAGACATTTCAATAAGACTTCAGTCTAAATGGCTGAAAAATCATCAATACGGTCTTTAGCACTTTGATTGAAAGGTTTATCACGCGTCAATCCAGAGGCAGCGCTGTAACCAAACTGATGTGTGAAACAACTAAGGTCCTCAAACTCAGCAGGCAGACTCAAGTCATGGTTGACATAACACGTACTAAGTTTTGTTAGAAAATATTAAAGCATTGCAGAGATATAGCCTGACTTTTATTTTTGTGCGCACTAAGTTGATTTCATTTGCGCAGTATTTGACAACGGTTTGACGAATCAACTTTCTTTTAATAACTTTTTGTCATCATAGTCTGAAGAAGATCTGGTTCAATTTTGGTGAAAATTGGACAAACGGTGTGGGAGGAGTTCGAAAAAGTAGGTTTTTAAAGAAAGACAACATGGCAAACAGGATGTTTGTCCGAATAGGACATATTTGGTATCTGTGCTCGGCTTGATCCAGTGAACACATTAAGACCATTTGTTTTACAATAGGTTAACGTAATAAAAGTTATTAGCATATTTATTGATTTGGGTTATAACTTTTGACCACAAGGTGGCGCTGCCACAAAACTTTTGAGTACCTTCAGGGCTTGGTCCCAAGACGCATACCAAGTTTTGTAATGATGCAGCAATGCGTTCAAAAAATATAGCACTTTTTGACAATATTCATAATGGCCGACGCTCAAAATGGCCGATATGGGAACATTTGGTATCGCAGGACTCGGCATGACGCACTGAATCTAAAGAGACCAGTTTTATGATTTTTGGCAAAAGCGTTCAGAAGATATAAGCAAATAATTCACTTTTTCATATCTCCTGACCACTAGGAGGCGCTGCGCCAAAACTCTGCAGGCATCCTCAAATCTTAGTTGCAATAACATGTACTAAGTTTGGTGAGATTATGTTAAAGCATTGCAGAGATATAGCCTGACTTTCATTTTTATGCGCATTATGTCAAATTTATTTGCGCAGTATTCAACAACGGTTTGACGAATCAACTTTCTTTTAATAACATTTTGTCATCATAGTCTGAAGAAGATCTGGTTCAATTTTGGTGAAAATCGGACAAACGGTGTGGGAGGAGTTCGAAAAAGTAGGATTTTGGAGAAAGACAACATGGCAAACAGGATGTTTGTCCGAATAGGACATATTTGGTATCTGTGCTCTCGGCTTGATCCAGTGAACACATTAAGACCATTTGTTTTACAATAGGGTAACGGAATCAAAAGTTATTAGCATATTTGTGAATGTGGTTATAACTTTTGACCACAAGGTGGCGCTGCTCCAAAACTTTTTGAGTACCTTCAGGGCTTGGTCCCGAAGACGCATACCAAGTTTCATAATGATGCGGCAATGCGTTCAAAAAATATAGCACTTTTTGACAATATTCATAATGGCCGACTCTCAAAATGGCCGATATGGGAAAATTTGGTATCGCAGGACTCGGCATGACGCACTGAATCTAAAGAGACCAGTTTTATAATTTTTGGCAAAAGCGTTCAGAAGATATAAGCAAATAATTCACTTTTTTATATCTCCTGACCACTAGGAGGCGCTGCGCCCAAATTCTGCAGGTATCCTCAAATCATGGTTGCCATAACACGTACTAAGTTTGGTTGGAATATGTTAAAGCATTGCAGAGATATACCCCAACATTTATTTTTGTGCGCACTAAGTCGAATTCATTTGCGCGGTATTCAACAACGGTTTGAAGATTCAACTTTATTCTCATAACTTTTAGTCAGCATAGTCTCAAGATGATCTGGTTCAATTTTCGTGAAAATCGGGCCTACGGCCTAGGAGGAGTTCGCAAAAGTACGTTTTTTAGAAAATTCAAAATGGCGGAAAAACTATCATGGCGGAAAATGACGTCATAGGGTGCAATCGAATCGGCTTAAGCTAAGGAATCAGAGGAAAAAAGAATTTTAATTCTAGGCCTTACGGTTGACGGATGACAGCTCACACTGTCCACTATGAGTGTACCAAATTTCACAACTTTTTAGCATACGGTTCTATGGGCTGCCATAGACTTACATTGCAGGATAATAAGAAATCTAACGGTTTCAATAGGGTCTACGCACCTTCGGTGCTTGGCCCCTAAAAATACAAATGATTAGTGTTTTCAACTCCATGTGTGCACTTCTTTCAAAACCTCTTCTCTGCTTTTCTCTTTCTCAAACCGGCTTCTCCTTTTTTTTTTTTTACTGTTACACCAGAAGCCTAGAAAAATATCTTCCATAAGCTATTTTTCTTTCTCGTGTTTGTTAAAAGCACCTCTTTCAACTCAGTCTTCAAACTTTTTCTACAAAACCATTAAACCTTTGTTCTGGTTTACATTATTAGACATTAAACAAATTCGATCTCATTATTCAGACTGAATCAACTTCTTCCAATAAAATCAATTGAATGCATTCAATTCACAGTGGCGTCCCAATCTCTCTCTCAAACACACTTTATACTCACTACTCACTAGAGTTGAGCCGGATACTCGGCTGAAACCAGTATCGGGTACGGATAAAGCACTTTTGGCGAGTACGAGTATTATAGGAGTAATAGGAGCTAATTTGGGAGCTTGGATTGAATAAAAATCTTCATTGGGAGCGGACACCTCCTGCTCACTCACAAAACACTGAGAAGAGAACACCGCTCTGCTCACTCACAGAACACTGAGAAGAGAACACCGCTCTGCTCACTCACAGAACACTGAGAAGAGAACACCGCTCTGCTCACTCACAGAACACTGAGAAGAGAACACCGCTCTGCTCACTCACAGAACACTGAGAAGAGAACACCGCTCTGCTCACTCACAGAACACTGAGAAGAGAACACCGCTCTGCTCACAGAACACTGAGAAGAGAACACCGCTCTGCTCACAGAACACTGAGAAGAGAACACCATTCTGCTCACTCACAGAACACTGAGAAGAGAACACCATTCTGCTCACTCACAGAACACTGAGAAGAGAACACCATTCTGCTCACTCACAGAACACTGAGAAGAGAACACCGCTCTGCTCACTCACAGAACACTGAGAAGAGAACACCGCTCACTCACAGAACACTGAGAAGAGAACACCGCTCTGCTCACTCACAGAACACTGAGAAGAGAACACCGCTCTGCTCACAGAACAGTGAGAAGAGAACACCGCTCTGCTCACTCACAGAACACTGAGAAGAGAACACCGCTCTGCTCACTCACAGAACACTGAGAAGAGAACACCGCTCTGCTCACAGAACACTGAGAAGAGAACAGTGCTCACTCACAGAACACTGAGAAGAGAACACCGCTCACTCACAGAACACTGAGAAGAGAACACCGCTCACTCACAGAACACTGAGAAGAGAACACCATTCTGCTCACTCACAGAACACTGAGAAGAGAACACCATTCTGCTCACTCACAGAACACTGAGAAGAGAACACCATTCTGCTCACTCACAGAACACTGAGAAGAGAACACCGCTCTGCTCACTCACAGAACACTGAGAAGAGAACACGGCTCTGCTCACTCACAGAACACTGAGAAGAGAACACCGCTCTGCTCACTCACAGAACACTGAGAAGAGAACACCGCTCTGCTCACTCACAGAACACTGAGAAGTGAACACCGCTCTGCTCACTCACAGAACACTGAGAAGAGAACACGGCTCTGCTCACTTACAGAACACTGAGAAGAGAACACCGCTCACTCACAGAACACTGAGAAGAGAACACCGCTCTGCTCACTCACAGAACACTGAGAAGAGAACAGCGCTCTGTTCACTCACAGAACACTGAGAAGAGAACACCGCTCACTCACAGAACACTGAGAAGAGAACACCGCTCTTTCTCTCTCTGTCTCTCGGGTCTTTTCCGTTAACGTTTACGGTTTCTTCAGGTTTGTTTTTTGGTTAGTTTGTAGGACTTATTAACCAGTAGAGTTCTGGTAAATGTGGGCTTTGTTCAGACGTGGTGATTGGTAGAATGCGACTAGCGTTGCGTCTCTGCCTGTCAGAGATTTTTTTTTCTTTTTTTAACCGTCTGCTGGCTCTAACCAGTTTTTTGACTAAACACAAAAATAAAGTAGTGGTAAAAAAACGACTATATTACAAATGAATTAGCTACACACACACTCTCCCTCTCTCTGCCTGTCTTCAGAGTTTTTTTTACTTTTTTTAACCGTCTGCTGGCTCTTACAAGTTTTTTGACTTCACGAGTGTCTGACACTTTCTTGCTTTATTTCATAAAAAATAAAGAATTAGTGGTATAAAACTATAATATTCCAAATTAATTAGCTACACACACACACACACACACACACACATACCTGGTGTGGAAAAAAAATTCACTTTGATAATAAAAAAAAAATTAAAGTTATAAAAAGAAAGTTATGTTTAGATAAAAACTCTTGTTCATTACATTTTTCTTCATAATTGCAAACGCATGGGTTGTATTCATTGTTGC
>JALDNG010003251.1:0-29129 GCA_024349245.1 Neodontobutis hainanensis | reverse complement strand
TATTGTTTGAGAAAAATATTGTCTAAGTAATTAAAGAAACTGAAATGAAGACAGAATAAATAATAACCAATGGGTTTTTAAATAATAGAGGTATATATCTAAAACTAAATAATAGATGCTAAGATGCTAAGAGGTGGCTTCTTTACAATAAAGTTTTAAACTGCAAGGTAAATTTGTAATCTGGGAATTGAAAACTTATCTAAGTTAAAACTGTCTAAACAATCTTGCAGGATTGGAGGTGGTTTATTTGAAAAGTTTAAGTTAAAGTGTTAAACTGTAAAAATGGTTAAAGTTTAAGAGCATAAGACAAGGTCACTGGGTTTAAAAACTGATTGAAGTGATTTAAAGAAAAAGTTTTTTGATGAATCTTATTTAAAGGTTGGAACGTTTGAATTATTATTATAATTATTACTAGAGACTAACACAATAGTCTGTCCTTTTGAACAGATTTGAATAATATTTTTGGTTGAACCTTAGAAGTGTGATGGAAAACACTGAGTGAAATCTTTGGAAACTAAAGATTAAAATTTTAAGAGGTTAAATCTTTGCATGTTTTAAATTAACATTACTAACTATTACTGAGTTCAATGGTGGTGAATGTGAATAAATGAAGAGATGTGGAGTTGATTTTACACTTAATGGGTTGAGTTTCTTTGAGTGCTCGGATGATCCTAGGAGCTATGTTGTCGGGGGCTATATGCCCCTGGTAGGGTCTCCCAAGGCAAACAGGTCCTAGGTGACGGGCCAGACAAAGCGCGGTTCAGAACCCTTTATGGAAAGTTTAAAATCGAGGACCGTTATGTCGCCCGGTATGGCGCAACCGGGGCCCCACCCTGGAGCCAGGCCCGGGGTTGGGGCTCATATACGAGCGCCTGGTGGCCGGGTCTTTCCCCACGGGGCCCGGCCAGGCTCAGCCCTAAAGAGCGACGTGGGACCGACCTCCCGTGGGCCCACCACCTGCAGGAGGAACCGTAAGGGGCCGGTGCAATGTGGATTGGGTGGCAGTTGAAGGCAGGAGCCTCGACGGCCCAATCCCCGGACACAGAATCTGGCTCTAGGGACATGGAATGTCACCTCGCTGGCGGGTAAGGAGCCTGAGCATGTGCGGGAGGTTGAGAGATACCGACTAGAGATAGTCGGGCTCGAGAGAGGCTCGAGAGATAGTCGGGCTCGAGAGAGGCTGGACTCTCCACTATTCTGGAGTTGCCTGCGGTGAGAGGCGGCGGGCCGGTGTGGGTTTGCTCATTGCCCCCCGGCTCAGCCGCCATGTGTTGGAGTTCACCCCGGTGAACGAGAGGGTCGCTTCCCTGCGCCTTCGGGTCGGGGATAGGTCTCTCACTATTGTTTGTGCTTACGGGCCAAATGGCAGTGCAGAGTACCCGGCCTTCTTGGAGTCTCTGGGAGGGGTGCTGGAAAGTGCTCTATCCGGGGACTCCATCGTTCTACTGGGGGACTTCAACGCTCACGTGTGTAGCGACAGTGACACCTGGAGGGGCGTGATTGGGAGGAACGGCCCCCCTGATCTGAACCCGAGTGGTGTTCTGTTATTGGACTTCTGTGCTAGCAACAGTTTGTCCATAACGAACACCATGTTCAAGCATAAGGGTGTCCATCAGTGCACGTGGCACCAGGACACCCTAGGCCGGAGGTCGATGATCGACTTTGTAGTTGTTTCATCTGACCTCCGACCGTATGTCTTGGACACTCGGGTGAAGAGAGGGGCGGAGCTGTCAACTGATCACCACCTGGTGGTGAGTTGGATCCGATGGCGGGGGAGGAGGTCGGACAGACTTGGCAGACCCAAACGTACTGTGAGGGTCTGTTGGGAACGCTTGGCCGAGTCCCCTGTCAGAGAGATCTTCAACTCCCACCTCCGACAGAGCTTCGACCAGATTCCGAGGAGACTGGAGACATTGAGTCCGAGTGGACCATGTTTTCCACCTCCATTGTCGACGCAGCCACTCGGCTGTGGCCGCAAAGTCTCCGGTGCCTGTCGTGGTGGCAATCCCCGAACCCGGTGGTGGACACCGGAAGTAAGGGAGGCCGTCAAGCTGAAGAAGGAGACCTATCGAGCCTGGTTGGCTTGTGGGACTCCTGAGGCAGCTGATAGGTACCGGCAGGCCAAGCGAGCTGCAGCACGGGTGGTTGTGGAGGCAAAAACTCGGGTCTGGGAGGAGTTCGGTGAGGCCATGGAAAAAGACTATCGGTCGGCCTCGAAGAAATTCTGGCAAACCGTCCGGCGCCTCAGGAGGGGGAAGCAGTGCCCTCCCAACACTGTTTACAGTGGAGGTGGGAATCTGCTGACCTCAACTGGGGATATTGTTGGACTGTGGAAGGAATACTTCGAGGATCTCCTCAACCCCACCGTCACGTCTTCCACTGAGGAAGCAGAGGCCGAGGGCTCAGAGGTGGACTCGTCACTCGGGCTGAAGTCACTGAGGTAGTTGGGAAGCTCCTCGGTGGCAAGGCACCGGGGGTGGATGAGGTACGCCCTGAGTACCTCAAGTCTCTGGATGTTGTCGGGCTGTCTTGGCTGACACGCCTCTGCAACATCGCGTGGCGGTCGGGGACAGTACCTCTGGACTGGCAGACCGGGGTGGTGGTCCCTCTTTTTAAGAAGGGGGACCGGAGGGTGTGTTCCAACTACAGAGGGATCACACTCCTCAGCCTCCCCGGGAAAGTCTATGCCAGGGTACTGGAGAGGAGAATGCGGCCGATAGTCGAACCTCAGATCCAGGAGGAACAATGCGGTTTTCGTCCCGGTCGTGGAACACTGGACCAGCTCTATACCCTCTCCAGGGTGCTGGAGGGATTATGGGAGTTTGCCCAACCAGTCCACATGTGCTTTGTGGATCTGGAGAAGGCATTCGACTGTGTCCCTCGCGGTGCCCTGTGGGGGGTGCTCTGGGAGTATGGAGTCCGGGGCCCTTTGCTAAGGGCTATCCGGTCCCTGTACGACCGGAGCAGGAGCTTGGTTCTTTGCCGGCAGTAAGTCATACCTGTTCCCGGTGATAGTTGGACTCTGGCAGGGCTGCCCTTTGTCACCGGTCCTGTTCATTATCTTTATGGACAGGATTTCTAGGCGCAGCCAGGGGCCGGAGGGAGTCTGGTTTGGGGACCACAGGATTTCATCTCTGCTTTTTGCAGATGATGTTGTCCTGTTGGCTCCATCAGGCCTGGACCTTCAATGTTCACTGGGGCGGTTTGCAGCCGAGTGTGAAGCGGCTGGGATGAGGATCAGCACCTCCAAGTCTGAGATCATGGTTCTCAGTCGGAAAAGGGTGGCTTGCCCCCTCCAGGTTGGTGGAGAGCTCCTGCCTCAAGTGGAGGATTTTAAGTATCTCGGGGTCTTGTTCACGAGTGACGGAAGGAAGGAGCGTGAGATCGACAGGCGGATCGGTGCAGCTTCTGCAGTAATGCGGTCGATGTACCGGTCTGTCGTGGTGAAGAAGGAGCTGAGCTGTAAGGCAAAGCTCTCGATTTACCAGTCGATCTACGTTCCTACTCTCACCTATGGTCATGAGCTTTGGGTCATGACCGAAAGAACAAGATCCCGGATACAGGCGGCCGAAATGAGCTTTCTCCGCAGAGTGGCGAGGCGCTCCCTTAGAGATAGGGTGAGGAGCTCGGTCACTCGGGAGGAGCTCAAAGTAGAGCCGCTGCTCCTTCACATCGAGAGGAGCCAGCTGAGGTGGCTCGGGCATCTGTTTCGGATGCCTCCCGGACGCCTCCCTAGGGAGGTGTTCCGGGCATGTCCCACCGGGAGGAGACCTCGGGGAAGACCTAGGACACGCTGGAGGGACTATGTCCCTCGACTGGCCTGGGAACGCCTCGGTATCCCCCCGGAAGAGCTGGAGGAAGTGTCTGGGGAGAGGGAAGTCTGGGCTTCTCTGCTTAGACTGCTGCCCCCACGACCCGGCCCCGGATAAACGATAGAAGATGGATGGATGGATGGATGGATGGGTTGAGTTTCTATTTAACATTGAGTGAAGGGTTTCTTTTTAAAGAGTCTGATGCAAAATTGTTGGAAACGTGAAATTAGGAATGAATAAACATTTTAGATATGATGCGGTTAAAATTAATATGGAAAAAATGCAAAAACAAACTGGTTTGTTTTATTTATTGAGCACCTGGTGTTAAAACTGAGTTTTACAGAGACAGTGTGGAACAAATCTAAACTGAACAAACCCCTAAAGAATTGTTATTATAGGGGGCAAATGCAGAGAAATTGACACAGAACTAGTTAATTTTATGAAAAGTCTTTCTTTGAAACGACAGTCACATGGTGATGGAGTTTTGGAGGAGAGAGAGATGAGGTGTGTTTGAGCAGCTGAAGGAGGCTGTCCTGTTACAAGGTTAACTCCCCAAGGGAGGGGTCTGAGGATTTTATTTCTAAAGGAATTCATTTGAAGTGATTGAACAATATTCTGAGGATTTTCTAATTAGATTGTGAATTTAAAGTCTTTGGCTAAAAGCTTTTTGTGACGATAGATCATGAGAAAATAGTTCTGATCTATTTTGAAATTATTTATGTTTGCATCAACTGAATAAAATATTACTATGATTGTGGATGATACTACTTACAGTTACAGGTAAACACCTACAACTAATGATAACTAAAATTAAAACTGTGCTGAACAAAATTAAGTTTTAAATATAACATTTAACAACAGTGATGCTATTTGGAAAACATAAAGAAGATGAATAATTAGAAATGATAATTGATAGACTGAAATTTTAAAATGATCAATGGCACTGGCCTTTCATTTTATGATTTTATGTTTATTATTTTTATTTTATTTTTATTTGTTGTATTTTTGTTTTGAGCCATGGGTTTCCCAGAAGGGAGGATTTGACAATTAATATGGACACCAGCAAGAGCTAATATTAACATGGTTCTTGGGTTACACCTGGAGTACACCTGTGAGCAGGGCCAGTGACAGGACGTCCTGTAACACCTCTCTGAACCTGACAAACTGAGAGATCAGGGACAGGTGCAGTGCAAAGAAGAAGTCTGGAGGTTTTGTGAAAGTAAGACCATTAGACCAGCATTGCCTGCTGACCGGAAACATGCGTCCTTAAAGGATCCTCATTTTATTTGTTCACATACAATGTGACGGAAAACATCGTGAGGACAAACTCACACCTTAGGAACCAAACAGCAGTTCCTTCAGGTTTATTTGAGAGCCCCATTTACATCGACAACAGGGGGTCCTTCAAGGTGTCCTTAATGAATAAGGCGAAAATTCAATTAGCATTGAAATTAGAATTTTACATTTGAGACAATTTATAAAAATGTGGATTAAATTAATTAGAGTTATAACCAACAAAGGGTTATGAATTGGACGAGAAATGCTGTAGCTGTGAATTGAAGCTGGAGATGAATTAAAACTGGTCCAAGGACTGGAGAGAACAAATAGCACTGAGCATGATTTGAGCTGAAAAGGTGAGATCTACAACAGGATTTAATCCAAAGTAACACAGGTCTAGTTAACAGCATAACTAAAGCCTTTAAGAAAGAGCTTCACACTCGCAGAAGAGTTGGCAGAGGTTTCTGGAATTGAGTAATTGATTTTGACCTGGTTTTAAAAAATAGTTACAAAATATTTGGAAAAGTGACTGAGACTTTAATTATGTATTGAGATGTACTTCCATGTCTTCCATGTCTCATAAATTTTGTTTGTGTTGATTTCCATGTATCCGGAGCTTGTTGGTGAGATTGATGGATGTGGACATTGCTGGGTCAACATTCCTGGACATGCACCTGCCCAACGACTGTGGTCGAGGCTTTGACCTCAGATGAAGACTTTGATATCTGAGGGACGTTAACATCTGCATGTTCACCAACGGGACAACAGCTCCAGGACGGATCATACTACAGTCCTAAGGGCCTTATGGTTCATTGAAGTTATGATGCTTAAGAGAATTGGTTTTAATCATTAAGAATGTGCATAAGTCTCACTCCATGTGTTTTTCTTTTCGTTACAGGGACAGTAATGGACAGGCAGGGACAGGCCGGAGATCTTGAGTCCGATGGGGCGACCAGCTTAAACTCATATTCTACTTTATTTTGGAGTGACACTGTGTTTTAATTTATGGACTTTTACAAATTTGATTTTGAAATATTGTGAACATATCCTGTATAATCATTTTTGTCTTTGATTTTAAATGTGTTTGAGATTCAGTTGAAGTGATTACATAAAGTTGATGCTTGATGTTTGTGTGTTGACGCCGCCTTGGGGCAAGGGGTGGACAAAGAGTTTTTCCCAGCGTTAGGTCAAATGGTCAAGTGTACTTAGGCTAGGTCAGATGCCCTGCTGGGTTTTCGCTTTCTCAAAAGTAAACAACTCACACTCAAGCTAGTAGATTGTTTATGCTAATTATTATCAGCATAAAGAGGGGGGAATGTTATAAGAATTTTAATTTTAATGTTTATTTACTGGGGTTTATAGGTCTCTTCAGGTCATGTCAAATTCATGTCATGTCCTTCGTGCTAATCCAAGCATGGAGTAGACATAACAAGACTGAGACATGGCTTGTCACGGGACTTCGGCACCTGGACCATTGTGAACGCCTCTCACCAAGGACGTCACTGTGCTGTATATAATCTCATGTTATGTTTACATCTTTAAGCAAACCTCTCGCTGTACCCTTGTTACTGTGTCTGCTTTGCTCATCCTTGCAAGGATTAAATCCTGACCATTGCTTGTTAAATTATAATCGGTCTC
The DNA here is from genome assembly GCA_024349245.1 of Neodontobutis hainanensis. Lineage (NCBI taxonomy): Eukaryota > Metazoa > Chordata > Actinopteri > Gobiiformes > Odontobutidae > Neodontobutis > Neodontobutis hainanensis. The sequence goes on along the minus strand of JALDNG010003251.1, from coordinate 22,401 downwards.
CGTGTCTCTCTGGTTAAATATAAGGATATAAAATATTCCTATAACATTACCACTCAGTCTTTTTAATTATTTTGAGCTTCCGGGTTTACAGAGTGTGAAGATGGCAGGGACGCTGTGGGCTGCGGCTGCCTTTTGCAAAGAAACCCCACAGAGACAATTTAACTACTGACCTGTATCATCAAGGATTTGTTCTTGCTTCCTGTTTGGAAACACGGTAGGAAGCGGACTTTTGGGCCAGATGGCAGTGACATACAGCACACACACCTGGAGGAGAGGCACGCACTTCCTAACAACTAGAGAGCGGATCAGTGGCCATGGTTTGAACTTGTGACCTATACAAGATGAGACATGCGATGGATTTAAAACATTAAGGAAGAGCAACAGGAAGGGAACTTAAAATATATATATTCAAATATGATAGCCTTACTGAAACAAACCAAAGTCACCAAAAATTTATGCATGCATGTTTGTTTTTTTTTAAGAAAAGCTGCTCCAAGTGAGATTTGAACTCACAACCTCAGCATTACTCTGCAGGTAACTGTCTTATAAGTACTGCGCTGACCGATTGCGCCACTGGAGCTTGTTCAACAGCAATCAGGACACAAACCTACAGCTAAGAAACTACAGATTTATGAGACTGTTTTATCCTCAGTCCCCTGAAACCAGTCAAGATCCTCTCAGGAATTTTTCTAATCTATTCTCTCCTGCTCTGCCTCGTCAAACTCATTTGACACTGCTGTGTCAAATGCCGCAGTGAGATCCATTAAAACCAGAATTGAAACTTTACCAGAATCCAAGTTAGCATTTGTGTCTGATTTAGACTTAATGAAACAGTGGCTTCATGCTCTGTTTTTTACACATCTATGTCTATGTGACACACAGCAATGTGTGGTCAGTCACATTGTTTTAATTTCATTATTGTGTGGTTTCATCATTGATGTACATTAAATGTGAAAATGTGATGTGGTGCAGTACCATTTTCTGCCACAAGGTGGCAGCGCCCTTGTGAGACGGCATGTGCTCTTCTGGCGCTGCTCTGTCAGACCGGCAGATGCAGCCAAAGAGAACAAGAACTGATCGTGGGTCCGCCTCATTTGTTCTTTTTTTTGTAGTGGGTCCACCGGCCAATACCTGCTACAGTTTCTTGGTGGCCCGTACGGGGAGACGGTGTGTGACTATGTGAAAGGGAGACAGCCATGGCTGATGGTGAGAGGAGAAACTTGATGTGGGGCGTCCAGAAAACCCTGCTCACCCTATCACCGGATGAACTGTTCCAGACTGCCAAAGCCCTGGGGCCCATTACTGGAGGGGACCAGCCAGGTCTTACGTCAGGGGACGAGGAGAGTTGTTTCCAGTATCAGTGATGACATCATCAGTGATGTTATGTGCAGTAAAACTTTATTTGAGTCTGAAGACATTGGGATGTCATATTTGCTACAGCTCAAAGATGTTATTAATGAGCTCATCCAAAGTCGTGATTTGTTAGAACCAATAGCCCCGTCCCCAGACACCCAGATCAATGACACTGTTCAAAGTCAGATTAATGATAACTTACAGTAAAATGAAACAGAAGACACAATGAATGATCCTGTTATAGGAATATTTTATATCCTTATATTTAACCAGAGAGACACAGAGACCGATTATAATTTAACAAGCAATGGCCAAGTTTTAATCCTTGCAAGGAGAAGCAAAGCAGCACAAAATTACAGCGAGAGGTTTGCTTAAAGATGTAAACATAACATGAGATTATATACAACACAGTGACGTCCTTGGTGAGAGGCGTTCACAATGGTCCAGGAGCAGAAGTCCCGTGACAAGCCATGTCTCAGTCCTGTCATGTCTACTTAATGCTTGGATTAGCACGAAGGACATGACATGAATTTGACATGACCTGAGGAGACCTATAAGCCCCAGTAACTCTAAACATAAGAATTAAAATTCTTATAACACTCCCCCCTCTTTATGCTGATAGCAATTAGCATAAACAATCTACTAGCTTGAGTGTGAGTTGTTTACTTTTGACAAAGCGAAAACCCAGCAGGGCATCTGACCTAGCCTAAGTACACTTGACCATTTGACCTAACGCTGGGAAAAACTCTTTGTCCACCCCTTGCCCCAAGGCGGCGTCAACACACAAACATCAAGCATCAACTTTATGTAATCACTTCAACTGAATCTCAAACACATTTAAAATCAAAGACAAAAATGATTATACAGGATATGTTTACAATCCAATGGGACTCCACAGAGTCATGCACTGATTCTTTAAAATCAAATTCGTAAAAGTCCATAAATCAAAACACAGTGTCACTCCAAAATAAAGTAGAAAAATATGCCAGAGTTTAAGCTGGTCGCCCCATCGGACTCAAGATCTCCGGCCTGTCCCTGTCACAGAAATAAAGACACATGGAGTGAGACTTATGCACATTCTTAATGATTAAAATCAATTCTCTTAAGCATCATAACTTCAATGAACCATACGGCCCTTAGGACTGTAGTATGATCCGTCCTGGAGCTGTTGTCCCGTTGGTGTTCATGCAAACGTTAACGTCCCTCAGATATCAAAGTCTGCATCTGAGGTCAAAGCCTCGACCACAGTCGTTGGGCAGGTGCATGTCCAGGAATATTGACCCAGCAATGGCCACATCCATCAATCTCACCAACAAGCTCGGATACATGGAAATCAACACAAACAAAAGTTATAAGACATGGAAGACATGGAAGTACATCTCAATACATAATTAAAGTCTCAGTCACTTTTCCAAATATTTTGTAATTATTTTTTAAAACCAGGTCAAAATCAATTAATCTATTCCAGAATCCTCTGCCAATTCTTCTGCAGAGTGTGAAGCTCTTTCTTAAAAGCTTTAGTTATGCTGTTAACTAGACCTGTGTTACTTTGGATGAAATCCTGTTGTAGATCTCACCTTTTCAGCTCAAATCATGCTCAGTGCTATTTGTTCTGTCCAGTCCTTGGAGCAGGTCCAACTCATCTGCAGTTTTAATTCACAGTTACATTATTTCTTGTGCAATTCATAAACCTTTGTTGGTTATAACTCTAATTAATTTAATCCACATTTGCATAAATTGTCTCAAATGTAAGATTCTAATTTCAATGCTAATTGAATTTTAGCCTTATTCATTAAGGACACCTTGAAGGACCCCTGTTGTCGATGTAAATGGGGCTCTCAAATAAACCTAAAGGAACTGCTGTTTGGTTCCTAAGGTGTGAGTTTGTCCTCACGAGGTTTTCCGTCACATTGTATGTGAACAAATAAAATGAGGATCCTTTAAGGACGCATGTTTCCGGTCAGCAGGCAATGCTGGTCTAATGGTCTTACTTTCACAAAACCTCCAGACTTCTGCTCTGCACTGCACCTGTCCCTGATCTCTCAGTTTGTCAGGTTCAGAGTGATGTTACAGGACGTCCTGTCACTGGCCCTGCTCACAGGTGTACTCCAGGTGTACCCCAAGATGACTATAAGTTCAAAGAACCATGTTAATATTAGCTCTTACTTGTGGCTATATTAATTGTCAAATCCTCCCTTCTAAGCCGGTACCTTCTGTGGTTGGCTTCCATCAAAACAAAATACAAACCAACAAATCAAACGTTCTCTGACATTTTTAGACCCATAGAAAGTGCCCTTCAGGCTTTCGTCAAACGAAACCATACAAGCTCTTAAAATGATCAAACCATAAAAATGAAACACAGATAAACCCTGTTTCCACAGATATGTTCTGCTGGAAATCTACTTTAATCTGAAAGGTTTGGCTCAATCAGACCAAACAGTGCTTCTCCAGAACGGTCCTGTCAACTTTCTTTCTTTATTTATTTTTATTTAAACTCTTTTACTGTATTAACACATCCCTACATTACTCTTTTACACACATCACCTTCACTTTAATACAGTTTTAATACAGTAGTTTAAATCTTCTTCTCCTTCTCTTTTTTGAGACCTGGAAACTCATGGCTCAAAACAAAAATAAAAAAAATAAAAATAATAAACATAAAATCATAAAATGAAAGGCCAGTGCCATTGATCATTTTAAAATTTCAGTCTATCAATTATCATTTCTAATTATTCATCTTCTTTATGTTTTCCAAACAGCATCACAGTTGTTTCTGTTATATTTGAACTTCATTTTGTTTAGTTCAGTTTTAATTTTAGTTATCATTAGTTGTAGGTCTTTACCTGTAACTGTAAGTGGTATCATCTGCAATCATAGTAATATTTTTTAAAATAGATCAGCACCAGTTTCTCATGATCTATCGTTACAGAATTTTTAGCCAAAGACTTTAAATTCTCAATCTAATTAGAAAATCCTCAGAATATTATTCAATCACTTCAAATTAATTCCTTTAGAAATAAAATCCTCAAAAACAAAACTCTTCCCTCCCTTGGGGAGTTAACCTTGTAACAGGACAGCCTCCTTCAGCTGCTCAAACACCTCTCTCTCTCTCCTCCAAAACTCCATCACCATGTGACTGTCGTTTAAAAGAAAGACTTTTCATAAAATTAACTAAGTTCTGTGTTAATTTCTCTGCATTTACCCTTTATAATAACAATTCTTCAGGGGTTTGTTTAGTCTAGAATTGTTCCACATTGTCTCTGTAAAACTCAGTCTCAACGCCAGGTGTTCAATAAATAAAACAAACCACATCTCTTCATTTATTCACATTCACCACCATTGAACTTAGTAATAGTTAGTAATGTTAATTTAAAACATGCAAAGATTAAACCTCTTAAAATTTTAATCTTTAGTTTCCAAAAATTTCACTCAGTGTTTTCCATAAACACCTCCAAAGTTCAACCAAAAATATTATTCAATTCTGTTCAAAAGGACAGACTCTTGTGTTAGTCTCTTCCAACCTTAAATCAGATTCATCAAAAACTTTTTTTCTCTTTAAATCACTTCAAGCAGTTATTAAACCCAGTGAGCACTTTGTCTTATGCTCTTAAACTTTAACCATTTTTACAGTTTAACACTTTAACTTAAACTTTTCAAATAAACCACCTCCAATCCTTCAAGATTGTTTAGATAGTTTTAACTTAGGTAAGTTTTCTATTCCCAGTTTACAAAATGACCTTGCAGTTTAAAACTTTACTGTAAAGATGACTCTTTTTAGCATCTATTATTTAGTTTTAGATATATACCTTTATTAGAAATTACCATTTCAAAAACCCATTGGTTATTATTTATTCTGTCTTCATTTCAGTTTCTCTACTTACTTAGACAATATTTTCTCAAACAATACTCAAACCTCAGTTGTCGTTTAGTTTCTAATTCTAAAAACAACAAATTGGTCGTACCAAAAAAAAAATTAAATTACATCCCAAGGTGGACTATATTTTTCCCACAGACCTTTCAGAAGGTCAAACTGTTTCCTAAATAAGTCTCCTAGACCTTGAATCGGATGTAAAGGCTCCCACACAAAATGACCGTGGAGCCAACATCAAAACCAAAACAAAAACGGAAAAACCAAAACACTTCTCGCTCCGTTCTGTGAAAAATTCCTTTGTGCTCCCAAACAAGGTTTGTTTTGGGAGAGGAAAACCTCTCTCTGTTAGAGAAATACCTACTGCAATTCACTTCAAGACACATAAATTCTTCTGATTACAAAGTGAACATTTCATAAACGTTATATCGTGTTTTTGAACCAAACTGAAATTAAGGAACTCTTTTAGTTCTCGTACTAATAGATACATACCCTTGTTTTGCAAAATACTAATCAATACTTTTATTTTGGATCTAAAGTTTCGGATCTTTTAACATTTTCACTTCCGTGTTCTGTCTTTGTGTGTGTTTTAAGTGTCATGTGGTGTGTGTACATGACTTAACTCCTGATGTTCGGTCAGTGTTGCTCAGTGTTGCTCAGTGTTGCTCCTGCTGTGGCCTGGGTCTGGGCCTCCACACTTCGCTCCGCCCCAGTCACGCTGCACCCCACCACCTCCAATCCCGGCCCAGCCTGCTCCGGTGACCATAGGAATTTGTGCATTTTCCTCGGAGAAAACAACATAATCAGTTTTTATTTCAGGCTTTGTGTCATTGAGAAAAGCCTCTTTCTTTTTGTTAAATTCAGTGCATATTACACTAAATTGTCCGAATCGCTGCGCATTGGGCAGATCCCTTCAGGCCTTGGTGGAGCGGCTGGCCACAGGAGTGTGGCGGGGGTCTGGACAGTCGTGGGACGGCATGCTGCTGTCGAGGTGGGCGGAGACCCAAAGGCTCACAGGAGGAAACATTTGGAACAAAATATATATGTCGTCAAATCTTTAATCTCCTCTCTGCTGTGTCACACAACACGTAACACAATATCTGTTCTTTAACAGACTATTTATAAACTTTTCTCATAATTCAAAAGATTCAAAAGCACATTTACCTTCTGTAGATGTCTGTTTGTGTGCATATGTGTTTATGTTCCTGACCTGTTCAAGGGTCAGTCAAAGGTCCTTCTCTTGTCTGGACCCAGTGTCGGCCTCCTCTCCTGTTCTCAGTGCCCTCTCCTCTGCCACGCCCACCACAGCCCCGCTGCCGGTCTCCATGGCAACCATGGCCAATGGTGCATTTTTCCTCGGAAAAATACATTACATTCACATTAAGGTCAAGTTTCGCACAATTTCCAACTTTAATCTACAAATTCCTCTTTGGTCTCTCTCAATAGATACAGTTTAAAATAAATACAGATAAACATTTGTCTGGAATATGTTAATCCTACCGTTTGTTTTGCTGCTGTCTTTCTGCAGCGTCTGTCAGAAAGGAGCAGGTGTGTGTGGGAAGGGCAGAGGAAGTTTGCACTGGTTTGAGCGGAGAGGACGAGACCTAAAATCTCACAGCACATAAAAGAAAAATACAAATGATTAGTGTTTTGAAGTCCATGTGTACCTTCCTTTCTTAAAAAAAACTCATTTTTCTTTTCACAAAATGGCTTCTCCCCTTTTTTTTTTTTTTTTTTTTCTTCTCTGTTACACAGGAAGCCTAGAAAAATATCTTCCATAAGCTATTTTTAAGCTATTTTTCTTTCTCGTAATTGTTTAAATCACTGCTTTCAACTCAGTTCTCAAACTTTTTCTACAAAACCATTAACCCTTTGTTAATGTTCACACTCTTAGACATTCAACAATGGTGCCCATTCATACAACATTAATCCTAATACACAACTTCTTTTAACTTTAGGTCAACATTATACATTATATTATTCTCAAAAGTGTAAGCCCCTCACTCGTAGGCTGTTCTTCTTACTCAGATGGATCAAATTAAGGTTAACTCACCTGAACAATTGTGTCACAATGTTAGATTTTCTGTTACTATTTTTCTAATTAACTCCTCGCATGCAGGTATTTGTAATTTACATAAATACGTATTTCTTGCTATTTTTCCTCAGATGGATCAGATTCTCTGAGTCACATTAACTTATCTTAGCTTAAGCTTTAAGTTAATTCTTTTTCACATTCAGGCTGACTGATGTTAGTTCTCATTATTCAGACTGAATCAACTTCTTTCAATAAAATCAACTGCATTCAATCCACAGTCGCATCACAATCACTCTCTCAACCACACCTTTTACTCAGACTTTTACTCACTAACCCTTCAGGTTAGATAAACTTCATTAAAGCCACTTACTTCTGTGGGCTTTATCTCACTGCGTCACACAGTGAACACTTCTCTGCAGGCCTGCTTTACCAAGTCTCATATAGACTTCGGACCTATGTATCTCACTTAAAGGTGTTAAGAATCTCGATAATAGTCCATACTCGAGTTACCTGTGTGTCCAACACACCTTTGACCGACGCCCATAGGTAAAGGCCAGCCTAATGAGGGCGCGGCGCGTTAGGACCCGTGTTGTTGATCTGTATCAAATCTTGCCCTCAACCGGACCAGCAACATCCAGACCTCATACTCCTTATTGTAATCAGGCATCTTCTCTATATCGAAGAGCTGACGTGATCATTCGTGGGAGTCAGATTCAAAGACCCCGTAAAAACTTACAGAGCACCAGGTATCTAGACAGCTTACAATCCAGCAAGATTACAGTCTTTAACACCGATCAACATCAAACTTGTCCCGTTAAGGCCTCACTTACACTTAGACAGTAAGGTCTTGACACAAAACACACGCTTTTTCCCTCCGCCCCACAGGACGGACAGCGTTCAGCGTTCTTCTACCGTTATGATACTCACATGTAAATATTCTCAGATAAACACATGTAATCACCGAACCAGCAGAAGTAACCCAAACCACTACTTCCGGAAGGTTTGTTCGTTCCATTCACACAAAAATAAAATTTTAACCAGCTGGTTACCTGAATCAGAATTCCAATGGTCCAGTTGTTCCTCAGCCGGACGTCTTTGAATGTCTCCTCTCTTTTCCTCTCTTTGTTCAGATATCGTCACTGAGTCTCACACACAGATAGTGAAGGTCTGGCCCGGACTATTTAAAAACAATAGTCTCGGGACTTACAGAGAAATGCTTTGTGCATTTCCCCCGTGCACGTCAGTTTCACTTTTCCGCATGAGAAACAGCAGGTATTGATCTCCCGGACGAGCCCCCAAATGTTATAGGAATATTTTATATCCTTATATTTAACCAGAGAGACACGGAGACCGATTATAATTTAACAAGCAATGGCCAAGTTTTAATTGCTTGCAAGGATGAGCAAAGCAGCACAATATTACAGCGAGAGGTTTGCTCCCAGATGTAAACATAACATGGGATTATATACAGCACAGTGACGTCCTTGGTGAGAGGTGTTCACAATGGTCCAGGTGCAAGAGTCCCGTGACAAGCCATGTCTCAGTCTAGTTATGTCTACTCCATGCTTGGATTAGCACGAAGGACATGACATGAATTTGACATGACCTGAAGAGAACTATAAGCCCCAGTAACTCTAAACATAAGAATTAAAATTATTATAACAGTTCCCCACTAAGATGTGAGCGCAAACAGTACAGAAATCCAGGAGCTGCTTACTAGTTATGAGGAGCTAAGTAAAAGAATCTGACAGTACATGCCCACAGTCGCTGCTCAGCCTGTACTGCAGTCACTGTAAAAATACAGCCTAAATCGCAGTTTAGAGCACAAAACAACTCAATTGAAAACCCCACACATGAAAAAGTTGTGTCACTCAGAGATCTCTCATACCTCCACCGTAGAGAGTTCAAAATCCAAGAGATCAGAAATAAGCTATAACAATGTTTGTTGTCAGATCGAAGAAGGGTTTAAAGATCAGTTGAGCGATGCTGAAATAGTCAGAACTGTCTTAAGAGTTATCAAACCTGGTCATTTCAAAGACATGCTGATGACTAAAGATGAACTGACAGTAGGAGAAATAAAAGACTTTTGCACTCCCACTTTCATGAACAGACCAACATAGATTTGTTCCAAGAACTAATGTGCACTAAGCAAGGTGAGGGTGAGACCCCAGCAGTTCCTCTATCGAGTCATAGGCCTTAAGCAGAAGATCCTGCTTACCTCAAAAAACATAGCCACAGATGTAAAGTACTCTGCTAGTACGGTCCAAGATGTGTTTCTCCATACTGTGTATCGGGCCTAGGACACAAACACAGTGACATTCAAAGAGAACTAAAACCATTACTAGCTGACCCTTCAGTTACTCATGAAGCAATACTCAAACATCTCAAAAAAGTAATTAGTGATGAAAAGGCAGCGACGCCTAGGTCCAGTGACACGCCCCAGAGGTGCCCATGCACAAGGTTCACTGAAGTGAATGCTGCTCAGAGCCCTGTGACAAAAGACGACACTTGTGTGAAGAGAAATGATAAAAAGACAGACCTAATACAACAACTGGTTTTAAAAAGTTGAAGAGTTAACAAGTATATCTGCAATCACAAAAAGCAGAGCAAATGAGCCAACACATGAAAAGCAAAGCAAGTGACGAGAACACAAAACAACGTGGCTGTGCATTGTATCTTGAACAAAATCGTCCTGATTGTCCTCACTGCTTTTACTGTGGAGAAGAGGGACATCGAGCAGTAGGCTGTTTAAGGAAGTCATCTCGTCAGGGAAACTGGAGCCGATCTCTGTCAAGAGACAAGTAACGTCCCAAACCGCAACAAGTAAAGACATACAACAAGGACAGCCAGCACCAAACACACATGTCAATACACTGGCTACACACTTACCTGATGTTAAAAATGAAAGACTCGCAAAGCTTATTGGGAATAAAGCACTCACCCAGTGTAGTCTGGATGGTTATAGCCTCGAAAGGAAGAACTACAAGAGGCATGTCTTGCTCTAGGGGTCTCAGATGAAGGCAGCATCACTGACCTCATAAATAGATTAGAAGAGCTGGTGAACTTTAAGGACATTTATCCAAAGCTCTTTATGAAGGTCAACAAAACTGGAGGTAAGTTTGAAGCCAGATTGTGGTAATACAAGCTGTATATATTTCTATCCAAAAATAAAAATTCTTCTTTTCAGGTGGTGTATTGCATTTTTCCTGTCATCATGGAGTGGTGTATTATATCAACTTTTTGAACTGGACTGAATCTGCAAGGGACCATGTAGACGGTCTTTTAAGTTTCAAGACATTTCCTACATGCTTTATTTCAGATGTGTCTGGCCAAGTTGCTAGACACATGAACAATCGAAGTAAACAACTCTTTTTTCAGCCAAACGATGGTACACTGTGTATACCCACAAGTGAGAACATTGCCAAAGCAATTTCTAAAGAACTTAAAGTTGAAATGCCATGGGTAAAAAATCTGAACTTTTCATCACTGCAGCCTCCCTCCCTTGATGCCAACCCATGGATCACTCCACACCCGTCACAAAAACAGTGCAACGATATGCACTGTATGATCGTTTCATCAGAAAAACAAAAAGACCAGAAGAAGAAATGAGGAGTCTAAACTTGTGTCCTGACTTACGTGCACATGTAAATTCATCAGTTGCCAAACAATTCAACCGAGAGTTAGCTGCCATTAGATACTCTCTTACTCAGATGAATGAAATTCACTTCAAACAGACAATACGAGTCTTAGTGGAACTTCATAACTTTGCCATAAACAGCCACTTCATGACTGCTGTGGAAAAACAGTCTTCCATCCCACTTGTTTTGGGAGACCATGGCAACTTTCGAATCTTCTGGTAGGTTTATATTATCTGCAGCATTTATTTACAAAAATTCATTTAACAAAACAATTGTCTTTAACTTATTAGCAAAGAACAAGGACATTAAGGCTCTTGTCTCATCACAACATTCTTCTGAATCAGCAGAGACATTTAGCTTAAGTAATTATTCTGCCACTGAAGATGACATGGTTTGTGAAATAGTAATTTACTCAGTACTATTTTTAATAAAATTAGACATATATATTTTTTTCTAATTGCAATTGTTTCCTTTGGTAGGCTCTCTTAAAAACAATACTTTCTGGGGCCTGTGAAACCATCACCTTTACCAAAATTGGGAAAAAGTTCCCAGTTACTATCAGAGACATTAAAAGTGTTTGTCCTTTAAATCTGCTGGATCGAGTGTCGGGAATGCCTTGGTTAACTGATGATGTAAGTTCAACCTAAAGTTGTTATAAATATTTGTATTGATCCTAACATCATTGTGTGTTTAATCATTTTGTCCTGACATTGTATTTTATCTAGGCAGTTCATTTTAGAGTGGCACAGATAGCCAAGACATGCACAAAGGTAAAATTATTGAATTGTGCAGTTGAAATAACTATTATCTTTTGTTAATAATTAATAATTCATCCTAATCAATATCTTTTGCCTCTTCTAAGTCTGTAAGTTTAGCAAATTTTGATTTTGTTATTTGGAGCCGAGACTGGTTTACACATCATCAAGTTCAAGATTCCACGTTGAAGTTCTTGAAAGTAAACGATACATTATTTTAAATGTTCTGTATGTGTTTTATGCTAATATAATTGTACACTTTCAGACTGCAGATAGAATATTTTTGCCAAGGCTAGTAGGACACCAAACATCGGAGACAGGGAATCACTTTGTTCTGTGGGTATGTATTATGGGTCCCATTTAAAGCATGCACTCATTAATAACTTGATTAATACATTTTTTATTTGGTAGGTTTTGGATTTCACAAAAAAAGAAATAAGGGTATATGACTCATTAAAAACACACTCAACAATCAGCAATGAAGACATGGCTCTTCTGAGGTGTGTTATTAATACAATTGTGTGTGTACATCACCGTGGTTGCTATAAAGATGTGACATTTAACAAAATGACTACAGTAATGTTTTCAGAAACCATGGAGGCCTTACAGGATGGCAGACAACTGTTCCTCAACAGTGGAGACAGAGAGATAGTGATAACTGTGGCATCTTTGTGTGTTCTGTATGTACAAATAAATGTATTTTTTATTTGTTTCAATGTATAATAAGTATTCTACAGAAAATTATTTATATTTTTAAACTAACAGGCAGCTGAGAATGAGGTAAAACCATCAAAGTTTCTGATCACGCTCTGACACTCACACAGTGTAGGGCCCTCCGAATATATCATGCTACACAAATGATCAAAGGCCTCAGTATTGAGGTAAGTGTTTTTGTTTCTGTTCTTTTAATAGAAGTTACCATACATTAACTATTTTCCCCTCTGTGATGTAGGATTTTCCTAAGACAGATGCTGAAATAAAAAGGGCTGATGAAGAAGAAAAATAGTTCTTAAAGAAAAAGAAAAAGACTCTAACTCTGAATGCTTGTCCTGGTCATTAGGAGTCTGTACTTTCCAGCGTGAAAAGGGCACTTTGAGGTGAAGTATATTTAGTTTTTTTTTTTTATTGTGTTTTTTGTAGTTTGAATTGTAATTTCAATCTGCATATTTGATATCCAACATACACACAATGTTAAATGATGATGATGTTTATGTGTTAACAGAGCACTTCACAGAGAAACAAAACATTTTTTATGGCTGAAATGTGAAAACTGCACAAAATGGATACACTTTGCATGTGCAGGTGTACAGGAGACTGGTCCAAAAAATTTTTTTTTTTGTGGCTGTCATCAGACACTTGATCCAAATATGTAAGTATGCTGTGCACCCTTTATAAACAACATGTGTGTTTCTCTGAAGCTCTTCTTATCAATTTCTGTAAACCTCTATCCTCTTCTCTTGCATGAGTGCATTTTATGTCCTCATTATTTCCCTCCATTAATACTCCCTCTGTCTTAAAAATGTGCTGTCTGCATTCCATTATCTATGTATTCACCTATAAAACCTGTAAAAGTCCACCATAATGTCTGTCCTCTGAATTTAAGAAACAGCATCAGCTCTTCCTATATTGATTAAAAATCATCATAATCATGAATAAACAGACTTGGCATAATCATCTGGTCTCCCTAAAATCATGTAAACACTTTCCTTTTTCATTTTTAACCAGCACACCTTACACTCTTCTATACACAATTTGACCTGCTAGTCCGTACCTCTTCAACTCATCACTTCACTCCTGACTCCTGACCACAAATATTAATGTCCTCACAATTTTTTTAAGCTGAATCAAATTAATACCAAATTGCTCATTTACCTCTCATACATGTCTTACCACTTTGAAATACTATATTGTTACTACAGACTTCATCATACAAGACAACGAGCTCCTTTATGGGCACCCTTTCTTATAGATAAATCTACAAAACAATCCCTCTAACCTTTTCTGTTCTTCTCAAATAGCATCCCCCAAACAAAGACCGCTTTATTTGTACTTAATGGCCTTCACTAATGTACTTTAAGCATTTGCAGGATGAAAGACTTAATGGAGTCAGCTGATGTTGACACAATAATGTCTGACCAACAAATCCAGGTATACGTTTATAGAAAGACATTGATACAATTTAGTACATAAACTAAAATGTGCATAAACTGTTATTAATATAGGCACTGGAACAAGATCTTCAGTCTGGGTGCATTCAGTCAGGGAGAATGTACATATTCAAAAACCCATTGTGCAGACTTCCTTAGAATAAACTATTCTGCCCACCTGACAGTGTTTGAGGACACAAAGGTAAGCCTTCAAAATTGCATAAAACACACTTGAGTTTAACATAAAAGTCAAATGTATATTTTTCACTTTTAGCCTGAACAGCTTTTAGGCAGGATTCACAAGCTGGTTGGTAAAGACATGGATGCCCTAAAGAAAGAAGAGGATGTGGCAGAGGTTATTTTGCCAGAAGTAAGATAATTTCTGATGATTTTTACAATTTGGTTGGGTTGTTGCACTTGTGTAGCAATATATTTTTTATTACAGGTCATAATTCAGTGGCTGAGAAATCATTTTGGCATATATCGCCATGAAGCAGAATGGATCCTAAAGCATACCACTCCTCCCAGTGACACATACTGGTAAGCCTGGGACTGTCGTCTGAGAGCAGGAGAAGGCCAAACAATTACTAACACTACTACTAATAATTGTGCAATTATACCTACAGGCTGCATATTGACGAGATCAAGAGCAACATGTCAACAACCACCATAGAAGATGTAAATACTTATGTTCTGACTAAAAAATAAACGGACAATGACATTGTTCTTGATGGACTTGCACTACCTGGAAATGCAACCCCAAAAGCACCTGGTTCTGGCCTATAAGACACACCCAGAGACATGGAAATGCACCTTGATACTTACAGGTTTTGCCAGATAAATAACTACCAAGAGAAAATAATTCTGTTGTTAATATTCATCTTGACCATGCATACTGTTCTGTTCTAGTTCCTTTATTGTTTAAGTTCAAGAAGCATGTGACAGAATGTAAAAATAAGAGTGAAATCCTTTTTAATTCACTTCAGATGATGTGATAAGATTTATTTAAACCTAATTTTTCTTTTAAAGCTTTCAATTTCATGGAACTAATAAAATGTCTCATTGAGAAATTCCTGTTCATTATTATCAATGCAAAGTTAATTCATACGGAGCCCCTCTGGTCACACTATGTCAAAAAAATATATATATGTAACTAAGTCGTGGCCACGAGATAAGTAAATATGAATGAATATAAAAGGAGAATGCACAATGGAGCAGCTTTTCTCCGAAAGCATGCACGCTAACTCTGCCACCCATAAGGCTCATACATACAGCCAAATAGAGGTACCGTGACCTAAGCCTACAACGCCCTCTGCTGACGTTTTATCGTAGGCTACACAGACATGCTTTTCCAAAATGTCAAACACTTCAATAATTAATGAACCAGTCTGCACACTACTGTAGACTATCTTAAAATCATAATCAGAAATACTTTATTGATCTTTATTGATATCGATAACCTTTGTTATTTAAATGGACCATGTACTGTAGTGCAATGTAATACTTCACATTCTGTGCAATATTATCTGTTTTAATATTCAGTGTAATATAGTTTGCTGCAGTTCTGCTTCTATTTATTTACTAGTACTGTTCATCACAATCAATTCAATTCTGTTAATACAGTAATGTAAATCTTGTAGGCTGCATATCCATGGTCCTTTATAACTCTTCTTCATATTTTATAGCATATATTTATACTTTTACATGTGTATAGGCTACTTGTTTATTTACCAACTTATATTATTATTTATATTTCTTTAAATGTCTTGATGTGCACATCAACTGTGACACAACAATTGTCCCCTGGGTTATCGATATCAATAAAGATCAATAAAGTATTTCTGATTATGATTTTAAGATAGTCTACAGTAGTGTGCAGACTGGTTCATTAATTATTGAAGTGTTTGACATTTTGGAAAAGCATGTCTGTGTAGCCTACGATAAAACGTCAGCAGAGGGCGTTGTAGGCTTAGGTCACGGTACCTCTATTTGGCTGTATGTATGAGCCTTATGGGTGGCAGAGTTAGCGTGCATGCTTTCGGGAGAAAAGCTGCTCCATTGTGCATTCTCCTTTTATATTCATTCATATTTACTTATCTCGTGGCCACGACTTAGTTACATATTTTTTTTTTTGACATAGTGTGACCAGAGGGGCTCCGTAAATTCACATGCATTGCCTTGAGAAATTTCAGTTTCCAGTTACCAAAAAAAAAAAAAAAAGAAAAATTTTGTGTTGTACTGTTGCATGCTACTGCCTGGGTTGACCAACAGATGAAGATGTCGTACAGAGGGATGACAAACTGTAATGCAGTGATATGAGAGAAAAAAGAAAGTGAAAAAGTATCCACCACGTTTTCCCGCCTATTTATTTTTAAAGTCTTTACAAGGAGAATGTGTTATAAATAAAACTACATTATGTCCTGATAGAGTTGTAATTTTCTTAATAAAGCTGAAAAACAATTTAGCTAAATTCATATGAACACCACACCTACCATGCTTCATGCTTCATATTTTTAATAGTTATTAGCTGTTAAGCACTGTTTTCCGTTAAACCTATGGCTGTCAGAAACTTGTGGTCATTTAATAATGTGATGCCATGGTAAAAAAAACACTCCCTGATATCAAAGTTTAAAAGGGACAGAGAGACAAAAGGCTCAGATACTGTGTTAGAAGATGGCTGTGCTGCTCCCTGCCTCTGTTAGGCTGTTCCTTACACTTTTTCCAGTTTCTGGGGAATGTACGCTACTTTTCTACTTATTATGAGGTTGAAGAATTTAAATGTAACAAGTAAGATAGTAATTAAACATATTGTTCCTATTATTATCTGTGTTGTAGATGTAGTTGTAAGATCCAAAGTATTTTCTGGTTTGGGTTTCTAGACATTTGCCTGGACAGATTGAGAAAGAATCTCCAGCAGGCAGTCCCCAGTTTGTTCTCATTGTACTTTCTGCTCTTGGTTTGATTGAATGACCTCAGTTTCTAGGTGGATATTCCTATGAACATGGCACAGATAAAACTACACTAGGAATGGTAGCTCCTAGTTTGTTCCCATTATTATTTGTGCTCTTGGTTTGACTGACTCATTGTTTTCTAGCTGTAGATATCTCACAGACTCCAATAACTATCAACGTGACCAACTCTGTGACCAACTCTGTGACCAACTCTGTGACCAACTCTGTGACCAACTCTGTGACCAACGTGCCCACGAAGACCTACAGCACTTATGTGGCTAACAGAGAAGTGTCCTGCTGGGAGGAATGAGGAGACTCCAAGAGACAGATAACACCTTTATGTAAGACAAGTCTTTAATGCAGATATTTTGTAAAAAGTGGGTCAGCAGTTCTACAGGATTAAAGGTTTTTTTTTTTCGTTATTATTTATAAAGCACTTTTCCACCTAGTAGGCCCTCAAAGCGCTTTGTCACTTTCTTAATCAAGCCCAACCCTTTAGAGTATCAAATTCTTTTAATCATTGCTGTGTTGCAGGTTTACCTTCACCGAGAGCTCAGATTATGGCCCAAACCTGGAAAGTGTGAATGGTCTGCCTGGAAGCTCTGTGAACCACACCTACTGGGAGCTGCTGGTCAAAAACCAGACGAGACTGTCATCATCCCTGATGTCGGTGAGTTAAATTTAATTTTTTATTTTTCTTCAGTCTCTTATCTAGAACTATCTTTCTGATGAATAACACTGTTCTTTTTGGGAGGTATTGGGTGTTACATCCCAAGTTCAGACGATGTGATCATCCTGAATTATGCCCAGTACTGAAGGGTCTCAATACTCTCAGACTCACTGATTGCTTTCGGTGATTTGAGTTGATTATAATAATAAAAGAGATGACTTTCATTGAGACAGAAATAATCTGCAATGCACAATAACCCATGAGAAAGAACTGTCATTACAGTAAAGTTGTGGCATCACTTCAGTTTGTAGAAATTTGCTACTATGATGTATTATATAAATATTTGATTTGATCTACAATAATAAATATGATGGAGAGCTTACTGTTTTGGGTCTAATTTGGGGGGATTGTGGTTCATATGCTTGTTGTTTTATGTATAAAGAATGGTGGTCATATCAGCGTAGGTGTGTAATAAGATCAATCTTTGATTATAATAATACAAATATAATCAGTTTTGCATAGCGCTGTTTGCTCTCAAAAATAATTCTAAAAAATATCTTAAAATAAATCTTAATCAGTTGTGTTAGAGCACCAGGCTCCTGTTTTTTACTAAAATAATAGAAATATTTGAAAATATAAAAGTAAGATGCAGAATTTATGTGGGGATTTTAACATTAATTTTAACATTATTTGGGTAATAATGGCGAGATGGATTTTATTAATTCCATGAAAAGTTTGTGTCTCTTTTCATTAATAACTAAACCAAACCAAGTGCTACTACAATAGACAACACATTTACAAATATAAATAAGGAACTAGTAATAAGTGGAATTTTAATGAGAAATATTAGTGGCCATTTACTTATATTTACAGTATTTAGATCACAATCACAAGATAAAGCCTATGTAATGTTAACCAGAAACATTACTAGTGCATAAGGAATATGTATATATGGTATTTGTTTTAACAAAACACACACACAATAATGAAATAATAGTTTTATGGAAGTAATTGTAAAATAAAGGTAAAGCTATGTTTTTTGTAATTCTGAGTCCGCCTCCATCAATATTTGAGTGCCAGTGCTGGCCATGCTCACACACAACAAAGATCTAAAAAATTAGAGGTAGGATTCAGATGCTGGTTTTCTTTTTTTGATATGCTGAAATGCTAAATGCTAAAGCTAAATGAAAACGGGAACAATACAAAGGTGACATGGGGCATAATAAACAGTTTGATTAAAAGTAACAAAGCTAAAACTACATATCCAAACTACTTTTTATGGGAATAGGCTGACATACATAATGAGAAAAAAATTGTAGGCAAATTTTGTAAATATTTTGCAAATGTGGGTCCCAGTCTTGCGGACATAAACAATGATTACAATTTTTAACCTATATCTAGAATCTCTCATTAACAACAGGCTTTTTCCTCCAGAAAACATGAAAAGAGCAAATGTAGTACCTTTTACAAAAATGGTGATAAACTTAATTTCTCAAACCCCAGGCCAGTTTCTTTGCTTTCACAGTTTTCAGAAATATTGAAGAAGGTGTTTGTAACAAGGATTTATTATTTTATAGAATTTATTGTAAAGAAAAAGACATTTAAAAACAATTTTAGGACAAAGCACTCCAAAGCAATCTTGGAATTACCAGAAAAATATCAGAGAAAATATGATAACGATGATAAAGATATTTTCAGAGAGCAGACAGTCTCATGTGTGTCTACTTTGGTTCATTTGTGGCTTTAAATTCTGAACAGTAAGTGTGTAGTATTTAAATAAACACAGTGTGTTCATCACTACCAATTCGGAAAAAGTTCTGAAAACAATGTCAATTAAAAGAAAATGCAATGATGCCAATTTTACCAAAACTATTTTATTCACAATAAAACATAAACAAACTGAAACTATTTACCCTGTGATAAATAATAATTTGAACCAGCAACATATCTCAAAAAATTTGGGACAGGGCCCACAAAAAGATGTGGATGTGAGTGGGACTAAAAAACAGGTGCATTGGCAACAGGTCAGTGACATTACTGAGTATAAAAGGAGTTTTTGAGAAAAAAAGAAGTAAAGCTGGGCAGAGGTGTAAAAACGGGAACAATTGAAGGACATGTAAAATTCATGCAATATCCCACCATCTACAGAACATAAGCTCATCAAAAGATTCAGAGAATTGAGAGAAATGTCAGGGACATGGTCAAAGGTTAGTATTGGATGCTTAATATCTTCAGGTTCAAGCAGCACTGCCTTAAAAAACAGGTCTCATTCTGTTTTGAAATCCCTGCATGGATCAGGAACACTTCAGAAGTCTGTGACAGTTTAAAACCGTCCACAAATGAGAGTTAAAGATGGAGCATGAATAGAAAAAGACACACAAAGACCATTCACAGTGTGTTAGAAATACATTCTATTTTCCTCAATAATGTAGTATGTTGTCCTTTTTGAATTCTAGAAATGGATACCCCCATCAGAGTACAGCTTGGTAAGTTAGAGTAAGTCTTTGGGTCCTGTAAAAAAATATTTAAATCTTAGGTCAAACTTACACTAGGGCCATTTGAAACATTCTTCAACTGGGGAGGGGTCTCCTACCCCACTGAGCTGCACTCACACCTCATTCGTTATTTTCTCTGAATTAATTATTACTTTATATAAAAGCTAACTAATTCCTAGATTCTTGGTTTCAAACTTGGTTGACAAACAAAGCAACAGTTTTAGTCTCAGTCTCTGGAGGAGAACAACAGACAACAACAACTAGTTTAGTTCTTTTATTGCAGTGCTGCATGTGTGTGTGTTCTCCATCAGTGCGTGGGGGAGCTCAGGGTGGGGGTCCCAGTTTGCCAGCAGGTCACTAAAGTCCGGCTGTGTCCCATCTAAGCCATGTGTGTGCTGGTTCATTTTGTCGTACTGACTGTGAGAGGTTTCGTCCTGAGGTGTGTAGCTGCTGTCAGCCGTGAATTCTGGGACCGGCTCAGTCCAGAAACTCAGGGGCAGATGTCTCTTAAACATGGGACGTCCCTGACTAGGACCCTTTTGGTTGAACAGTTCAGCGAGGGGTCCCAAACCACTGTTGCCCTTAGTAACCGTCTTTTCTCCATCACAGGTCATGAGGCTCCTCTCCTGCTCCTCTGGGCTCCCTCCTTTTGCTATTTTAAGCAGATCGTCATAGTAACGCAGACGTCCACCAGTCGTTATGGAGACGGTATCGTTGTAAATGTCACAGGTGTCTCGGTCACAGCTGCCGAAATACTGCCGGACGTCACGACTGATGAGCTCCGCAAACCTGAGCAGCTGATTGGTCACATCCAGAGTCTGAGGAGGCGGCTCCAGGAAGACCTCGTCCTCCTCCTCCTCTTGGGTCTCACACACCTCTTCTTCATCCTCTCGCTCCTCCTCGTCACAGTCCTGGTGTCTGTGCTCCTTGTCCTGGGACGGCTGGAACATCAGAGGGAAGTATCCCGCCGGCTGCACCAGGAAGCTTCGGATCACACCTGTTGCCATGAAGCTCTCTGTGAACAAATAGTGTGGAGAGCAGGTAGAATTTAAACACTGCCTTGTTGGGACAGATGCTCATGGTCTGCTTCAGTAAATTATTAGTAAGTGTTATAAATAATGTATGATTAAAAAAAAAAAGATTGTAATTTATTTGACAGAAGGAGACACAGAGCATAGTCAAGAAACTATAGCAGACGAGAAGCCAGAAAACAAACTCTGTCTGAGTGGTTATAATTTCAGCTCCATAATGTAGTGGCATTGCCAGCCTCAGTTAACACATTTTCTAATAAAGCTTACTTTATCCAGTCGAACTGCAGTCAGTCTCCAGGTCCAGTTGAGGTCCGTCTCCAGGTCCAGTTGAGGTCCGTCTCCAGGTCCTGGTGAGGTCTGTCTCCAGCTCCAGTTGAGGTCCGTCTCCAGGTCCTGGTGAGGTCCGTCTCCAGGTCCTGGTGAGGTCTGTCTCCAGCTCCAGTTGAGGTCCGTCTCCAGGTCCCGGTGAGGTCCGTCTCCAGGTCCTGGTGAGGTCTGTCTCCAGGTCCCGGTGAGGTCCGTCTCCAGGTCCTGGTGAGGTCTGGAGCAGGTCTCAGGTGGCCTCACTGTTGGACTCTGTGAGATTGTATATATAGCAGAGCACATGGCCGGGCTTGTGTGTGTGCACAAGCGTCAGGTGAGGCAGCTTCCAGGACAAATATTGAAGTATTTGCGTGGCTCATTGTTCAAACATATACTGTTGACTTTATCACTGGGCAACGAAGGAGGGGGCGCCCGCTAATGGATCCTCTGCTAAGACACACTAGAGGGTCTTTACGCAGGCACACACACTGATCAGAGCCTTTTCTGTCCCTGTTTAAAGAGAAAAGAGCATAAAATCTAATCATACGCTGTTTTGACTTCTGAAGGGGGGCACTTGGAGGAAAAGAGGAGCTACGTACTCAGGACAGCCCACAGAAGGAAGAGCCACATTAAGATAACTGAAAATTAACAATAAAATGGGGTAGGCAGTTTGGGCCACCAAAGAAAGTCCTTGTGCAATATTTTGTAGTATATATTAGTAAAATAGTACAAGTGAGAAAGCAACATTTAAAGCTCCAACCTCTGAAAGGGGGTCCATTCCAACAACTGCCCAGAGAGGACAAACTTCACACTGCAGGAAGAGGTTTAGGACATAAATTAAGTGAAATCACAGTCCGACTGGGTTTGTTCATCGATAACATAGGGCTCCCATAGCTTTTCACATGCATCAGTTTTAGACGCTATTTACTGACTTCGCTCCAATAAACACCAGGAGGCAGTCAGACAAGCTAAAACAGCTGTCACAATGTAAATGCATGGTATCATTTTTATCCTTTCTATACCTTGTAACTGCCCTCCAATAAATTGTTTTATTTTTTATTTCCCCCAAACTATCTATATAAGAATAAATGAAGGATGCACTTTTTCTAGGACTTTGGCGTTTCTGTTTCACAGATTTGTCATAGTTTGTAGAAT
>JALDNG010003250.1:0-28936 GCA_024349245.1 Neodontobutis hainanensis | reverse complement strand
AGTCTTCAGTCCCACATTACAGAACGATCTGGCCAAGATGGACTCAGCCAAAGCAGAGAAAGTAATAAATCTATTCACCATCATTGAAGAAACTCTCCAAAATCATGCAGGCCAAATGAACACTATTTCTGCCGGGTTCCAGCAGATTGTGTCTCAACAGGAAGACACATTCCATGCCATGTCAAATCAGATCCATCTCCTGACTTCTCAGCTATCGAGTATTCCGAAGACCACAGAGAGTCTGGCCTCCGTTCCACCTTCAGATCCTGTTTCCCGGTGGTTCAACCGATCCCGGTCCAGGAGCCTCGGGTCGGGATTACAGAACGTTACTCCAGAGAGGCAGATGGTTGTAATCCCTTTCTGGTCAACTGTTCAATCCTGTTTGCTTTGCAACCCAACACATTCCCCACAGAGAGAGCCAAGGTGGCATTTGTCATTAATCACCTGACGGGGCGCGCACATCTCTGGGGAACCGCAGAGTGGGAGAGAGGTACCCCGGCCTGCTCTAGTTTCCAGTCCTTATCGACTGAACTCCGGAAGGTGTTTGACGCTGAGGATCAGGAGGCGCGGCGCCAGGGTCTTTTTCAACTAAAACAGGGATCCCGTTCAGTGGCGGATTATTCCATTGAGTTTCGGATGCTTGTTCGGCAGAGTGGATTTAACGCTCCTGCACAGCACCAGGCTTTCCTTCTCGGGTTGGCCGAGCACATGAAAGATGAGCTCACCTCTTGGGAGCTTCCAGTAGACTTGGATGATTTAATTCGTATGTTAATCCGGGTTGATCAGCGAGTTCGAGCTCGTCGGAGGGAGTGGGCTACCCGGAGTCCTCTTTGCCTTCCTCTTGATGCCCAGCTACCACAGCTCTCTGTATCCACAACAGATTCCAGTTCCACAACAGATTCCACTGAACCCATGCAAATTGGCCACTCTCATCTCACTCCTGAGGAGAGGCTACGGCGCGAAGGAGGAACTTTTGTATGTATTGTGGGGTTTCGGGCCATGTTGCATTGGTCTGTCCGTTAAAAGGACAGGCTCAGCAGTAGCTGGAGGAGTACTGTTGAGTCTTACAGAGGGGTCTCCTCCATCAATCGCCCGCTTGTCCATGTCCAGCTGCTGCTTCCTGGGGCCACAGACTTTAACTACGTTCATTGACTCTGGGGCAGACGGCAGTTTTATGGACGAGACTTTGGCTCTTCAGTTGGGGTTGTCACGAGTTCCCCTACTCAAACCGGTTCCTGCACGGGCTCTGGATGGCCACTTCCTGGGTACCGCGACCCACCGGACTAGTCCCGTGACCCTATTGGTCTCTGGGAACAATCAAGAAACGCTAGGATTTTTCCTAATTCAGTCTTCGAAGATTCCATTAATTTTGGGCTACCCCTGGTTGCGACGCCATAATCCTCACACTGGGCCAATACTGGGGTGGAGTCACTCTTGTCTTCAGTCAGCGGGATTACCCAACCCGCTACCTGGTACACCTGTATCCTCTCTGCCGGCCAACGTTCCTAGGGAATACCAGGATTATAAGGAGGTCTTTAATAAGGCCAAAGCCACAGCCTTACCCTCGCATCGGCCATATGACTGTGCTATTGACTTGCTTCCTGGCACCTCACCTCCTAGAGGCCGATTAAATTCATTATCCACTCCTGAAAGAGAGGCCATGGATCAGGGGGATGAATGAAAGACAGCATTTAACACCTCGTCAGGTCATTATGAATATCTGGTGATGCCTTTTGGACTGACTAATGCTACCGTCGTTTTCCAGAACCTGGTTAATGATGTGTTGCGGAACATGCTCGACCGGTTCATATTTGTGTACCTGGATGATATCCTTAACTTTTTCAAGAATCACAAGGAGCATGCTCATCATGTCCAGTCAGTTCTTCAACGCCTGCTGGAGAATTTGCTTTTTGTCGAGGCTGAAAAATGCGAATTTCATGTACCCAGCGCCTCTTTCCTGGGTTACATTGCCGTCAGGGTAAAATTCAGATGGACCCTTCCAAGGTGTCGGCAGTATTGGATTGGCCATCTCCGTGCAGTCTAAAGTCTGTTTCCTGCCACCAGGCCCCCGCCTCTCGCCCAGCTCGTTTGGAGGTGCTCCGGCATATATTCGGTCTGCGGCTTCTTAGATCTGGACGCCGTGGTCGAGGCATTCAGTACCTGTTGGACTGGGAGGTGTATGGTCCAGAAGAACATTCTTGGGTTCCTGCACGCCACATTCTCGATCCACAGTTAATTAGGGACTTACATTCTTCACACCCCGGGCAGTCAGTTGGAACGTCCGGTGCCGTTCCTTGAGGAAGGTAGTCCTGTCAGATCCACTCCGTCTCTCTCAGGGATCCGCTCCACTTTCCTTCTCTCTCCATCTCATCACTGCCACCTGTCCCAAGCACCTGCAGCCAATTGCCATCAGTGGGGTATTTAAACCTCTCCTGTCCACCTCCTCCCTGCCAGATCGTTCAGCATACTTTGTGTGAATGTTTCCAGCGCTTGTTCCAGCTCTTGTTGCAGCCCTCACTCCAGCCTTCGCTCCAGGTCTCAGGTTTGGACTCCAGCTATAAGTCCAGTTTCTTGGCTTGGTCCCAGTCACCGGCTCGGCTCCAACCCTCATCGCCGCTCTACAGCTCGGCTCAGCACCAGATCACGGTCCAGCTCCTCGGCTTGGTTACAGTTCACAACTTCTCTTCAGCCATCAGCGCAGTTCCTCAGCACGGACTACAGTCTCAGATCCACGAACCAGCTTCCTGTCACTATCTGTACTTTAATAAAGAATCACTTACCTTCACTGTCTTGTGCGCATTTGAGTCCTCAGCTCCACATTACATCTACAGGGTCTGAAATATACATTAATAAGTCATCTGCATATAGTGAAAGTTTGAACACTGTACGCAACCGGGAAATATCTCTAAAAATAGAAGAGGACCTCAGATAGATAGACACATCTCTATCGCGAGAGCAAATAGAGGGGACAGGGGCCAACCCTCCCTGCAGCCTCTCTTTAGGAAGAAATAATCAGACTTGAAATTATTAGTAATTATACTTGTGCATGGTAGTGTGTATAGGAGTCGAATCCAGGATATAAACCCTGTGCTAAATCCAAATTTAGCCAAAACCTCAAACAAATAATCCCATTCAACTCTGTCGAACACCTTTTCTGCATCGATCGATATCACTACCTCAGGTGTTATTCTAGTTTCTTTAGAATATATTACATTAAGTAGAGTTTGTATATTGTAGAAGGCGCCCTTTAATAAATCCAGTCTGCTCCTTAGAAATAATAGTTTAAGCACCTTTTCCAGACGGTGGGATAAGGCTTTTGCAAGTATTGTAGTGTCTACATTCATTAAAGATATAGGCCTTTAGCACGTACAAAGTTCCGGGTCCTTGTCCTTCATTTAAAAGAATACTAATGGAGGCCTGTCTCAAAGTAGGGGGAAGAGAGCCCTGTGAAAGCACCTCAGTATGCAATAATGGGATGTTTAGCTGAAAAAATGTCTAAAAAACTCGGAAACCCATCTGGACCTGGTGCGTTATTACTCTGCATGTTACGTAAGGCCAGGGAAAGCTCCCGTGTTGTCAAAACTGAGTCTAATTCAGTAACTACCTCTGGCCACATACTGGGGAAATCAAGGTCACCTAAAAATGTGGAATATCTGTTCGATCTGATGCCAGTTTGTGGTATATTTTTATGCTTTGTGCTTATTTCTGTGTGCTTAGTTAGTTTTTCATTTATGCATGATGAGTTTATGTTATGTGTTTATGGTTAATACTTATGCATGGTTTATAATCAAGTAAGGGATGTTATATTAATACATTTAGAAACATATTAAAGAAAAAGAAAGAAAACTTAATGTCAGAAGAGTATGGTTTAAAACAGGATAAGCTTAAAGCACACACACATTGAAGGCCAAGATAGAGACATGGGAGCCTGATGCTCAAGGTCAGAGATGGGAGAGGCCTAGCAGGTGCAAGAGTCCCAAGGCCTTACAGAATGACATCACCAAGTTTAATAGAAATCTTCAAAGGCTCATCTAAGATTACAGAAAGAGTTATCACTAAACTGTCATCTCAAAACTGTATAAAAGGCTTACATTTTCTGTACAAAATTTAGTAGAGCTCGGGTCGTTTATTGTGTTGGTTGTGAGC
This sequence comes from Neodontobutis hainanensis, assembly GCA_024349245.1. Classification (NCBI taxonomy): domain Eukaryota; kingdom Metazoa; phylum Chordata; class Actinopteri; order Gobiiformes; family Odontobutidae; genus Neodontobutis; species Neodontobutis hainanensis. The sequence goes on along the minus strand of JALDNG010003250.1, from coordinate 24,790 downwards.
AATAAAGACTCTATGGCATTGAAATGGCTGTGCGTTCATGACTTATTCCACACAATTGTGCCAAAGACTGAGCGGTCAGTATTGGACACAACAATGTGCAAACTGATCCATGATCCCTGGTATTGTCTTTAAGCAATACTGGATATCTTGCACTTACTGCTATTGCTCTTCTGGTTAGACCTAAACTGGAATCGTTGCATTGTACTTGTCACTATAAAGTTGAATTTAATTCTAATCTAAATAGGCCCAACACTATAGTAGGAGAAACATGCCCATATCATGATGCTTGCTTTACTGTCCTCACTGTGTACTGTGGCTTAAATTCAGAGTTTGGCATTCTGGTTATTCTTCGACGTATGTTTTTTTTGTTGTTTTGTTTGAGCTCAACAGAAAGTGTGGGAGTCTTAAACAGACGTTTTAATGTTGAAAAATGTTGAAGTAGAAATGTGTCAGTGACAGAAACAGATTGCACTGATGGTGTTAAATAAAGTTTATGAGACTTAATTAGGAAAACTGGTTGACCTTCTGACAGGTCTGTGGAAACAAATATAGTCTACATTTGGAGTTGCTTTATTTTTTTTTTTAACCATGTTGTTTTGAGAATTAGAAAAGTAAACGACAACTGAGGTTTGAGTATTGTTTGAGAAAAATATTGTCTAAGTAATTAAAGAAACTGAAATGAAGACAGAATAAATAATAACCAATGGGTTTTTTAAATAATAGAGGTATATATCTAAAACTAAATAATAGATGCTAAGATGCTAAGAGGTGGCTTCTTTACAATAAAGTTTTAAACTGCAAGGTAAATTTGTAATCTGGGAATTGAAAACTTATCTAAGTTAAAACTGTCTAAACAATCTTGCAGGATTGAGGTGGTTTATTTGAAAAGTTTAAGTTAAAGTGTTAAACTGTAAAAATGGTTAAAGTTTAAGAGCATAAGACAAGGTGCTCACTGGGTTTAATCACTGCTTGAAGTGATTTAAAGAGAAAAAGTCTTTTGATGAATCTGATTTAAAGGTTGGAACGTTTGAATTATTATTATAATTATTACTAGAGACTAACACAATAGTCTGTCCTTTTGAACAGAATTGAATAATATTTTTGGTTGAACCTTAGAAGTGTGATGGAAAACACTGAGTGAAATCTTTGGAAACTAAAGATTAAAATTTTAAGAGGTTTAATCTTTGCATGTTTTAAATTAACATTACTAACTATTACTGAGTTCAATGGTGGTGAATGTGAATAAATGAAGAGACGTGGAGTTGATTTTACACTTAATGGGTTGAGTTTCTGTTTAACATTGAGTGAAGGGTTTCTTTTTAAAGAGTCTGATGCAAAATTGTTGGAAACGTGAAATTAGGAATGAATAAACATTTTAGATATGATGCGGTTAAAATTAATGCAAAAACAAACTGGTTTGTTTTATTTATTGAGCACCTGGTGTTAAAACTGAGTTTTACAGAGACAGTGTGGAACAAATCTAAACTGAACAAACCCCTGAAGAATTGTTATTATAGGGGGCAAATGCAGAGAAATTGACACAGAACTTAGTTAATTTTATGAAAAGTCTTTCTTTGAAACGACAGTCACATGGTGATGGAGTTTTGGAGGAGAGAGAGATGAGGTGTGTTTGAGCAGCTGAAGGAGGCTGTCCTGTTACAAGGTTAACTCCCCAAGGGAGGGGTCTGAGGATTTTATTTCTAAAGGAATTCATTTGAAGTGATTGAACAATATTCTGAGGATTTTCTAATTAGATTGAGAATTTAAAGTCTTTGGCTAAAAGCTTTTTGTGACGATAGATCATGAGAAAATAGTTCTGATCTATTTTGAAATTTATTTATTTACATTTTTGTGAGGATAAATCCCTTGAGATGAATCATCTAGTTTTCGAGGGGGTCCTCTGTTTGCAAGGGTAACTGCAGACAGCAGTGCCATTATACAGTATACAGTATACAACATAAAAATAACATTTCAAATCAAATTAACTTACACAAATGTTCACACTTTCACCGCATACAACACTACACTCACAAGCTCTCATTACCTCCCTCCTTCAAAATTCAGTTACAAAATAAGAGTAAATATAATAAACATTATTTTACAAACAATACAAATAATCAAAAGCAAAGACAAACATTTTGCAAATGAGTTTATGAGTTTATTAAATTATTTATGTTTGCATCAACTGAATAAAATATTACTATGATTGTGGATGATACTACTTACAGTTACAGGTAAACACCTACAACTAATGATAACTAAAATTAAAACTGTGCTGAACAAAATTAAGTTTTAAATATAACATTTAACAACAGTGATGCTATTTGGAAAACATTAAAAGACGAATAATTAGAAATGATAATTGATAGACTGAAATTTTAAAATGATCAATGGCACTGGCCTTTCATTTTATGATTTTATATTTATTATTTTTATTTTATTTTTATTTGTTTTATTTTTGTTTTGAGCCATGTGTTTCCCAGAAGGGAGGATTTGACAATTAATATAGCCACCAGTAAGAGCTAATATTAACATGGTTCTTTGAACTTATAGTCATCTTGGGTTACACCTGGAGTACACCTGTGAGCAGGGCCAGTGACAGGACGTCCTGTAACACCTCTCTGAACTTGACAAACTGATCGGTCTCTGTGTCTCTCTGGTTATATATAAGGATATAAAATATTCCTATAACATTACCACTCAGTCTTTTTAATTATTTTGAGCTTCTGGGTTTACAGAGTGTGAAGATGGCAGGGACGCTGTGGGCTGCGGCTGCCTTTTGCAAAGAAACCCCACAGAGACAATTTAACTACTGACCTGTATCATCAAGGATTTGTTCTTGCTTCCTGTTTGGAAACACTTTTGGGCCAGATGGCAGTGACATACAGCACACACACCTGGAGGAGTGGCACGCACTTCCTAACAACTAGAGAGCGGATCAGTGGCCATGGTTTGAACTTGTGACCTATACAAGATGAGACATGCGATGGATTTAAAACATTAAGGAAGAGCAACAGGAAGGGAACTTTAAAATATATATTCAAATATGATAGCCTTACTGAAACAAACCAAAGTCACCAAAAATTTATGCATTCATGTTTGTTTTTAAAAGCTGCTCCAAGTGAGATTTGAACTCACAACCTCAGCATTACTCTGCAGAAAACTGTCTTATAAGTACCGCGCTGACCGATTGCGCCACTGGAGCTTGTTCAACAGCAATCAGGACACAAACCTACAGCTAAGAAACTACAGATTTATGAGACCGTTTTATCCTCAGTCCCCTGAAACCAGTCAAGATCCTCTCAGGAATTTTTCTAATCTATTCTCTCCTGCTCTGCCTCGTCAAACTCATTTGACACCGCCGTGTCAAATGCTGCAGTGAGATCCAGTAAAACCAGAATTGAAACTTTACCAGAATCCAAGTTAGCATTTGTGTCTGATTTAGACTTAATGAAACAGTGGCTTCATGCTCTGTTTTTTACACATCTATGTCTATGTGACACACAGCAATGTGTGTCACATTGTTTTAATTTCATTATTGTGTGGTTTCATCATTGATGTACATTCAATGTGAAAATGTGATGTGGTGCAGTACCATTTTCTGCCACAAGGTGGCAGCGCCCTTGTGAGACGGCATGTGCTCTTCTGGCGCTGCTCTGTCAGACCGGCAGATGCAGCCAAAGAGAACAAGAACTGATCGTGGGTCCGCCTCATTTGTTCTTTTTTTTGTAGTGGGTCCACCGGCCAATACCTGCTACAGTTTCTTGGTGGCCCGTGCGGGAGACGGTGTGTGACTATGTGAAAGGGAGACAGCCATGGCTGATGGTGAGAGGAGAAACTTGATGTGGGGCGTCCAGAGAACCCTGCTCACCCTATCACCGGATGAACTGTTCCAGACTGCCAAAGCCCTGGGGCCCATTACTGGAGGACCAGCCAGGTCTTACGTCAGGGGATGAGGAGAGTTGTTTCCAGTATCAGTGATGACATCATCAGTGATGTTATGTGCAGTAAAACTTTATTTGAGTCTGAAGACATGGGGATGTCATATTTGCTACAGCTCAAAGATGTTATTAATGAGCTCATCCAAAGTCGTGATTTGTTAGAACCAATAGCCCCGTCCCCAGACACCCAGATCAATGACAATGTTCAAAGTCAGATTAATGATAACTTACAGTAAAATGAAACAGAAGACACAATGACTGATCCCCACTAAGTTGTGAGCGCAAACAGTACAGAAATCCAGGAGCTGCTTACTAGTTATGAGGAGCTAAGTAAAAGAATCTGACAGTACATGCCCACAGTCGCTGCTCAGCCTGTACTGCAGTCACTAGTAAAAATACAGCCTAAATCGCAGTTTAGAGCACAAAACACAAAACAACTCAATTGAAAACCCCACACATGAAAAAGTTGTGTCACTCAGAGATCTCTCATACCTCCACCGTAGAGAGTTCAAAATCCAAGAGATCAGAAATAAGCTATAACAATGTTTGTTGTCAGATCGAAGAAGGGTTTAAAGATCAGTTGAGCGATGCTGAAATAGTCAGAACTGTCTTAAGAGTTATCAAACCTGGTCATTTCAAAGACATGCTGATGACTAAAGATGAACTGACAGTAGGAGAAATAAAGACTTTTTGCACTCCCACTTTCATGAACAGACCAACATAGATTTGTTCCAAGAACTAATGTGCACTAAGCAAGGTGAGGGTGAGACCCCAGCAGTTCCTCTATCGAGTCATAGGCCTTAAGCAGAAGATCCTGCTTGCCTCAAAAACATAGCCACAGATGTAAAGTACTCTGCTAGTACGGTCCAAGATGTGTTTCTCCATACTGTGTATCGGGGCTAGGACACAAACACAGTGACATTCAAAGAGAACTAAAACCATTACTAGCTGACCCTTCAGTTACTCATGAAGCAATACTCAAACATCTCAAAAAAGTAATTAGTGATGAAAAGGCAGCGACGCCTAGGTCCAGTGACACGCCCCAGAGGTGCCCATGCACAAGGTTCACTGAAGTGAATGCTGCTCAGAGCCCTGTGACAAAAGACGACACTTGTGTGAAGAGAAATGATAAAAGACAGACCTAATACAACAACTGGTTTTAAAAAGTTGAAGAGTTAACAAGTATATCTGCAATCACAAAAAGCAGAGCAAATGAGCCAACACATGAAAAGCAAAGCAAGTGACGAGAACACAAAACAACGTGGCTGTGCATTGTATCTTGAACAAAATCGTCCTGATTGTCCTCACTGCTTTTACTGTGGAGAAGAGGGACATCGAGCAGTAGGCTGTTTAAGGAAGTCATCTCGTCAGGGAAACTGGAGCCGATCTCTGTCAAGAGACAAGTAACGCCCCAAACCGCAACAAGTAAAGACATACAACAAGGACAGCCAGCACCAAACACACATGTCAATACACTGGCTACAGACTTACCTGATGTTAAAAATGAAAGACTCAAAGCTTATTGGGAATAAAGCACTCACCCAGTGTAGTCTGAATGGTTATAGCCTCAGGAAGAACTACAAGAGGCATGTCTTGCTCTAGGGTCTCAGATGAAGGCAGCATCACTGACCTCATAAATAGATTAGAAGAGCTGGTGAACTTTAAGGACATTTATCCAAAGCTCTTAATGAAGGTCAAAAACTGGAGGTAAGTTTGAAGCCAGATTTTGGTAATACAAGCTGTATATATTTCTATCCAAAAATAAAAATTCTTCTTTTCAGGTGGTGTATTGCATTTCTCCTGCCATCATGGAGTGGTGTATTATATCAACTTTTTGAACTGGACTGAATCTGCAAGGGACCATGTAGACGGTCTTTTAAGTTTCAAGACATTTCCTACATGCTTTATTTCAGATGTGTCTGGCCAAGTTGCTAGACACATGAACAATCGAAGTAAACAACTCTTTTTTCAGCCAAACGATGGTAGACTGTGTATACCCACAAGTGAGAACATTGCCAAAGCAATTTCTAAAGAACTTAAAGTTGAAATGCCATGGGTAAAAAATCTGAACTTTTCATCACTGCAGCCTCCCTCCCTTGATGCCAACCCATGGATCACTCCACACCCCGTCACAAAAACAGGTGCAACGATATGCACTGTATGATCGTTTTCATCAGAAAAACAAAAAGACCAGAAGAAGAAATGAGGAGTCTAAACTTGTGTCCTGACTTACGTGCACATGTAAATTCATCAGTTGCCGAACAATTCAACCGAGAGTTAGCTGCAATTAGATACTCTCTTACTCAGATGAATGAAATTCACTTCAAACAGACAATACGAGTCTTAGTGGAACTTCATAACTTTGCCATAAACAGCCACTTCATGACTGCTGTGGAAAAACAGTCTTCCATCCCACTTGTTTTGGGAGACCATGGCAACTTTCGAATCTTCTGGTAGGTTTATATTATCTGCAGCATTTATTTACAAAAATTCATTTAACAAAACAATTGTCTTTAACTTATTAGCAAAGAACAAGGACATTAAGGCTCTTGTCTCATCACAACATTCTTCTGAATCAGCAGAGACATTTAGCTTAAGTAATTATTCTGCCACTGAAGATGACATGGTTTGTGAAATAGTATTTTACTCAGTACTATTTTTAATAAAATTACACATATATATTTTTATGTAATTGCAATTGTTTCCTTTGGTAGGCTCTCTTAAAAACAATACTTTCTGGGGGACACAACGAAACCATCACCTTTACCAAAATTGGGAAAAAGTTCCCAGTTACTATCAGAGACATTAAAAGTGTTTGTCCTTTAAATCTGCTGGATCGAGTGTCGGGAATGCCTTGGTTAACTGATGATGTAAGTTCAACCTAAAGTTGTTATAAATATTTGTATTGATACTAACATCATTGTGTGTTTAATAATTTTGTCCTGACATTGTATTTTATCTAGGCAGTTCATTTTAGAGTGGCACAGATAGCTAAGACATGCACAAAGGTAAAATTATTGAATTGTGCAGTTGAAATAACTATTATCTTTTGTTAATAATTAATAATTCATCCTAATCAATATCTTTTGCCTCTTCTAAGTCTGTAAGTTTAGCAAATTTTGATTTTGTTATTTGGAGCCGAGACTGGTTTACACATCATCAAGTTCAAGATTCCACGTTGAAGTTCTTGAAAGTAAACAATACATTATTTTAAATGTTCTGTATGTGTTTTATGCTAATATAATTGTACACTTTCAGACTGCAGATAGAATATTTTGGCCAAGGCTAGTAGGACACCAAACATCGGAGACAGGGAATCACTTTGTTCTGTGGGTATGTATTATGGGTCCCATTTAAACCATGCACTCATTAATAACTTGATTAATACATTTTTATTTGGTAGGTTTTGGATTTCACAAAAAGAAATAAGGGTATATGACTCATTAAAACACACTCAACAATCAGCAATGAAGACATGGCTCTTCTGAGGTGTGTTATTAATACAATTGTGTGTGTACATCACCGTGGTTGCTATAAAGATGTGACATTTAACAAAATGACTACAGTAATGTTTTCAGAAACCATGGAGGCCTTACAGGATGGCAGACAACTGTTCCTCAACAGTGGAGACAGAGAGATAGTGATAACTGTGGCATCTTTGTGTGTTCTGTATGTACAAATAAATGTATTTTTTATTTGTTTCAATGCATAATAAGTATTCTACAGAAAATAATTTATATTTTTGAACTAACAGGCAGCTAAGAATGAGGTAAGAACCATCAAAGTTTCTGATCACGCTCTGACACTCACACAGTGTAGGGCCCTCCGAATATATCATGCTACACAAATGATCAAAGGCCTCAGTATTGAGGTAAGTGTTTTTGTTTCTGTTCTTTTAATAGAAGTTACCATACATTAACTATTTTCCTCTGTGATGTAGGATTTTCCTAAGACAGATGCTGAAATAAAAAGGGCTGATGAAGAAGAAAACATAGTTCTTAAAGAAAAAGAAAAAGACTCTAACTCTGAATGCTTGTCCTGGTCATTAGGAGTCTGTACTTTCCAGCGTGAAAAGGGCACTTTGAGGTGAAGTATATTTAGTTTTTTTATTATTGTGTTTTTTGTAGTTTGAATTGTAATTTCAATCTGCATATTTGATATCCAACATACACACAATATTAAATGATGATGATGTTTATGTGTTAACAGAGCACTTCACAGAGAAACAAAACATTTTTTATGGCTGAAGTGTGAAAACTGCACAAAATGGATACACTTTGCATGTGCAGGTGTACAGGAGACTGGTCCAAAAAAAATTTTTGTGGCTGTCATCAGACACTTGATCCAAATATGTAAGTATGCTGTGCACCCTTTATAAACAAAATGTTTGTTTCTCTTAAGCTCTTCTTATCAATTTCTGTAAACCTCTATCCTCTTCTCTTGCATGAGTGCATTTTATGTCCTCATTATTTCCCTCCATTAATACTCCCTCAGTCTTAAAAATGTGCTGTCTGCATTCCATTATCTATGTATTCACCTATAAAACCTGTAAAAGTCCACCATAATGTCTGTCCTCTGAATTTAAGAAACAGCATCAGCTCTTCCTATATTGATTAAAAATCATCATAATCATAAATAAACAGACTTGGCATAATCATCTGGTCTCCCTAAAATCATGTAAACACTTTCCTTTTTCATTTTTAACCAGCACACCTTACACTCTTCTATACACAATTTGACCTGCTAGTCCGTACCTCTTCAACTCATCACTTCACTCCTGACTCCTGACCACAAATATTAATGTCCTCACAATTTTTTAAGCTGAATCAAATTAATACCAAATTGCTCATTTACCTCTCATACATGTCTTAGCACTTTGAAATACTATATTGTTACTACAGACTTCATCATACAAGACAACGAGCTCCTTTATGGGCACCCTTTCTTAGAGATAAATCTACAAAACAATCCCTCTAACCTTTTCTGTTCTTCTCAAATAGCATCCCCCAAACAAAGACCGCTTTATTTGTACTTAATGGCATGCACTAATGTACTTTAAGCATTTGCAGGATGAAAGACTTAATGGAGTCAGCTGATGTTGACACAATAATGTCTGACCAACAAATCCAGGTATACGTTTATAGAAAGACATTGATACAATTTAGTACATAAACTAAAATGTGCATAAACTGTTATTAATATAGGCACTGGAACAAGATCTTCAGTCTGGGTGCATTCAGTTAGGGAGAATGTACATATTCAAAAACCCAAATTGTGCAGACTTCCTTAGAATAAACTATTCTGCCCACCTGACAGTGTTTGAGGACACAAAGGTAAGCCTTCAAAATTGCATAAAACACACTTGAGTTTAACATAAAAGTCAAATGTATATTTTTCACTTTTAGCCTGAACAGCTTTTAGGCAGGATTCACAAGCTGGTTGGTAAAGACATGGAGGCCCTAAAGAAAGAAGAGGATGTGGCAGAGGTTATTTTGCCAGAAGTAAGATAATTTCTGATGATTTTTTTTAATTTGGTTGGGTTGTTGCACTTGTGTAGCAATATATTTTTTATTACAGGTCATAATTCAGTGGCTGAGAAATCATTTTGACATATATCGCCATGAAGCAGAATGGATCCTAAAGCATACCACTCCTCCCAGTGACACATACTGGTAAGCCTGGGACTGTCGTCTGAGAGCAGGAGAAGGCCAAACAATTACTAACACTACTACTAATAATTGTGCAATTATACCTACAGGCTGCATATTGAAGATCAAGAGCAACATGTCAACAATCACCATAGAAGATGTAAATACTTATGTTCTGACTATTAATGACAACCAATGCTCAAAAGATAATTTTTGAATGTATTGCTGCAGCTTTCAAGCAATCTTCTACAGAAGATTTTTTGAAGTTGTTCTAATGGATGGAGACAAAGCCATTGCAAACGTGGCAGCTCCTGTAAAAGGTTTAAATCAGTTGTGACACAGGAAACATTTCTCAAAGACATACACTATAAATGGCTGAACAGTAAGTAGACCCGTCTATTCCAATTGTAATATGAAAGATAGATTTAAAGACTTTTAAACAAACTAAATTAACACTTATGTACAAATGTATTTGAAGGTGTAATAGATCTTAAAAAAACTGGACCAGATTTCCAAAAGCAATTACAGCAGATGTATACAATTAGTACATGTGGAAAAAGTGGAAACCTCTACAAGTCCTTCCCAGGAGATACAAACGTTTCATTATATATTTGTGAAGCTATTTATTATTTTAAATCTCAGATTGTGAGTATTTAAAAAGAAGTCTGTGACAAAGATTTTTTTTTCCAGGTTGTATTGGCAAAGGAAAGTGTGGAGAACTCCAGGGCATCTATAGCTCCCCACATCCTGGGTTTTGTGGGCCGCTTTGTGCCCCAAGTGGAGATGGAAGTGTGTGAGTGTGTGTGTGTGTGTGTTTATGTCAAAATATATAATACAAATAAATAAATCTTTACTCGGATTGTATCTTGTATGTGGCTACATTCTACATCACATTATCTGAATCCATCACACCCTAATCAAAACAAACAATGCTGCTTTCAGAGAAAATTGGGTTTCCAAAAGTAGTCATGTGGAGGTTTCATTTTGTTGTTCAAGGTGAGGGCAGTCCAACAGTTTAGATAAAGCCATTGCTGTAGGTTTACATTAGGATGCAGTAATGATGGCAATTTCATTATCTTACACTATACACTAATACTTAATAATGACCAAACACTTGGCACAGGCCACAACAAACAAAGGGAGCTTTTTAGTCGGCCACTTTTAAAAGTGGCAAGCCAAGTGCCACTTTTAAAACACCTTTTTAAAAAAACACCTTTTGTTGTTTAGCTGCAAATTGTTGGAAATATGTTATGGTGTATTACTTTATATCAGTTAAATTATCAAAGTTTTTACCAACGAGGAGTTTATAATTATTTTTAACAGTGTAAGATATTTAAATCTAAACCTAAGGCACTGGCCTTGTCAGAACGACTAATTCGTCAAGGGGTCTGTCTGCAGACTACAGCCCATACACCATTGATACATGGAGTAAATAAAGTCTTTGTCGCCCTCTTTTGGTGAATATAGAGTAGTGTTTGAACCAAGTAGAGCACAATGTGTGTAATACTATGCCATTGAAAGATTTATATTATAAAACTGCATACTTATAAGAATAAAATATAAGAAGCCATTGTATTTAAACATTGTCTTTTAGAAAGTGACCTGACCTCTGATTAAAATGGCATCCAAAAGGAGGTGGCATTAAAAAGAGACTACAATAGAATCATGTTATTCACTTCTTTATTTCTCCTAAAACGTGAATAGCACATTGTATAAAAACGTACAAATTAATATATTAACATGAAGGACAAATAATTAGTGGTCATTTGCGTTCTAAGTCCAAAAATAACTCTGAGCTCGATTTACCGGTCTGGCTAAGTGGCTAGGCTAACAGTAATGTACCAAACACATAGTTTGTATAGATGAGCACATAATTAACGATTTACGGCTTCGATCATATGTTCAAAACATGTCTTACAGCTGTCAAAACGCCCTTTCTATTTCAATCATGTGTGTGCATTTTTAATAATATAATTAGGCTATTTTTCTCTGACCTGTTGAGTAAAGTCACATATACATTAGGATACGTGGCCAAAGTCCGAGCAGCCGTTTTAACAAAAGTGGCCGGACGGTCGGACTGTTTTTGTAGAGGCTAGAACCATGGCCGTCTGTCATCATAAACCATCAAAAGTGGCAGACCACTTTAAAAGTAGAAAGCCAAGTGATCTGCCACTTTTAAAAGTGTCTTTCCACTTTTAAAAGTGGAAATCCCTAAAAGCGCCCTCTGGTGGTTGTGGCTGGTGAACTGGCAAGCCATCTGCCAGTTTAGGATCTCGGCGCTGCTGTAACAAGGTTAAGACACAAGACAGAATAATAGAACATAGTCTGTTTCAACACTTTACACTATGGCCATGTTATTATTAATTCATATATTAAATACTTGATATAAAGCACCAGTTGAAACACAGTGGCGCACGTGCTGACGTAAGCACGTAGGCTACAGGTGCTGGTTGCTAAGTTCATCTGTTCGAGCGAAAAAGCGTCATTGCAAATTTGCAAACTTGGCTGTGAGAAAATAACGCACATTTTGAGTTTTACTCGACGATTTCTTCGAAAAGAGACTTCAACTCGGACTTTTTCCACTAAGACATCTGCTGAGCACCCACTGACCAGGACTACGAGACTGTTTTGAGAAAAAAAGGTGAGACTTAATAATTTTACATTTTCACGTTATTTTCAATGGGCTTTATCATTACTACTACACGGCCCAACATAGCGACCAATACTTTTAAGCAAAATGAGCATTTATCAGGATTACGGTGTGTTTTATAGTAAATTTACTAGAAAATGTGTCGCTTTTATCTGCTCAACGATTAGTTAGGCTATTTGATAGGACTACAATACAGAATTATCAATTTAAAAGCAACACTGGTGATGATGAGTAAAAATAGTTGATTTGTTTGGTAAATAATTGACATGTACAAGTAAAGACCACTGTGCTTAGGCCAAGAGGTTATGTTTAGACCTACACTGTGTTTGTATTTGAGCTTTTAATGTAATTGGGTATATTCATAAAGTCTTATACACTTGGACATAGTTTCTGTTCTTTATTCAAATTAAAACAGTAACAAAATAATACATTGTTTAGGCTAGCCCATCTGTCCAGGTGTGGAAAGCAATAATAAGTGAAAGTCAAACATTAATTCCAAAACATTTTTAAAACAAGCTTAGCTGTGTGCTTAAGTGCTGTACAAGTCATATAGACATGAAACAATAAAGTAAGAACTGAAACAGACTATAACCATCTGAAATACAAAAAGCACTTAAATATAACCTCTTTAAAGTAACACCATTTGTGTTCTACTGTAACTTTAGATTTGTTGCATTTCAATGTAAACCTTGTGACTATGAAAGCGATTGTGTCAATAATGTGTCTATTGCACCTTTTATCTGTTAAAACCTGTCAGAGTTTGTCACTATAAAGAATTCACATGATTGACTTAAACCAGTGACACTATTTTAACACTTTGACATAAAAAGTATATTTATGGAGCATTACACCAATATGTGTCGATTTGAAAATAATAATTGTGTAACTATGACATGCAGCAGTATTTTAACTGAATTTTAATGACTTTTTTTAACTGAATTTTAACTCTTTTCAGATCTTCACAAAATGGCCCAGCGCGTCTCCTGGGACGAAGCCCGGTGTCCTGATGTGCTCCTCCTGCGCAGGCTGCTCACACACTCCACACCCACTGTTACATCTACACCTGCCTCCTCCACAAGGCCCTCTAACAGTGCTTTAATGTCTGTCTCTCCACAGGAGACACAGGGCTTCAGCTGGACCTGTGTCCTGGCTCCAAACCCCAACAGACCTGGCAGCCCACTCCTGATCCTGCGCAGGATCTCTCCACCTGAGGCTAAGGTTTCTGACACCCTCTCCTCCTCTTCAAGCTCCTGCTCTTCCTCTTCCTCTGGTTCTGACTCTAGTTCTTCCTCTCGCTCCTCCTCCCCCTTCTACCCCTCTGTATCCCCTCGCACCACTCGACCCCTAAGTCTCAAAATAGGATCCTCACCCTTAGCTGCAGCTCCTCCTCCCCTGCTCTTCTCCCTCCTGCTCCCCTCCTTGCTCCACTTTCTTTTATCTGCCTTCTGCTAAGAGTCCTAACTTGAGCTCTAACTCCTCGACCTGCAGCTCCTCCCCTGCTCCTCCCCTCTCTGCCTTCACCCCTGCCGTCTCCCCTCCCCTTGCTCCTCCCCTTTCCGCCCTCACCCCTGCCGTCTCCCCTCCCCTTGCTCCTCCTCTCCACCCTCACCCCTGCCGTCTCCCTCCCCTGCTCCTCCCCTCTCCGCCCCTCCCCTGCCTCCCTCTCCCCTCACCCCTGCCTCCTCCTCCTAATGGCTCTGATTCTGACTCCAGCTCTGGATCTAGCTCCTCCTCCTCCCCCTCTCTCCTCCCTCACTCCTCTGGTCTCTCTAGGTCTTCTAAAAGGAGCCGTAAGCGTGGCTCCAGCTCCTTATCCTGCTCTCCTGCCTCTTCTCCTCCTGCTAAGGTCTCTAAGCTGAGCTTTAACTAGCCTCCCCTCCTGCCCCTCTTCTCTCCCCTCTCTCTCCTCCTTCTTCTGATTTCTCTCTTTAAGATCTGATGCCCTCTCTCTTTCTTTTGAGGTTTGTGTCACTAAAAACCTGGGTTAAGTATAAATTTTTTTTAATCAAGTTTTTGTTACATTTTAAAATAAGTTGTGTTAGTGAGTGTTGTCTGGTGGTGGTTTTGTGGTGTTTTTGTGGTGTTTTTGTGGTGGTTTTGTGGTGGTTTTATGGTGTGTTGTCTGGTGGTGGTTTTGTGGTGGTTTTATGGTGTGAAAAATCTGAATAATATTGAATGTGTTAGTAGCTTGTTAAGTTTGATTTTGCTGATTTGTCAAAAAAAAAAAGGACAAAAAAGTTTGTTTTATGGTGGTGTTAAGTTACATGTCGTTTGTTTTGTGCAAAATGCAAAGGTAAGTATCTTGTTGAGATATATATTTATAAAAACACAAATATAAAAATAAAAGCAACACATTAAAAGGAAATAAGTGAGCCTGTAAAAGGTGAGTGTTCATTACCTACACTTGATTAACTCTTCTTCACAGATTCACATGCCATTTTTTTTCTCTTTTGATTTTTTACAAAGGTGACCTACAGTAAAGACACGGCAGTAAATATTGTCCAAGAGCTTGTGAATCGACGAGAGAAGAGTAAACGCAAAGAAAGGAAATAACGTAAAGAATTGAAGCACATAGAGAACCATGAAAGAGAGGAAAGAAAGCTCAGAGAAAAGTGGAAGCAATGTTAGTATTAATCAGGTTTATGAACACACATTTGAAGGAAGCAGGTCGGTCTAAGTCAAGTGTAATAAATTAATTTATCTCTTTTCTCTTACAGTGAAGAAAGTGGTGTTCGATGGAGCGGAGGAGGGGCAGGACTCGCCAGTTTCACACTAAAGGTAATTATTATTGCAGACTCAGAGAATACACCAAGCAGCACAAGGTTTTATTCTTTAAACACAATAGAAGAGGACTGTCTCCGGTACAAGAGAGAGTTGTGGCAACATTTTTACTGCCTTCATGTCTCCATCTGATGCTGTCATGAAGAATGGTGCATTTCTTTATTTTACTCTCACCATTTCTTCTAGAGATTAAAATGGAAGACATATTGTTGTCATAAAGAAAATCGAATTAGGCAAAAAGTGTAAGGCACAGTAATAACGCCACATGAAGAAGAATATAAGAGATGAAATGCAAAGTAAAGGTAATAAGAACGAAGAAACAAAACAAAACTGTTTTCTTATGTATTTAAATGTTTTAAATAAATATGTAAACTCAAATGTTCAGATATATTCTCCTCAGACTAAACTCACTGGCCTCATTTGTTTTTATGCTTTTAGGAGATGATGCAGATGATATTAAAAGCTAAACATCACAAGATTTATTTTAAATGTGTATCTATTTAATACATGTGACAGTCTGATATAGCAGACATGTCTAGATAAATTTGCACTGCATTTGTTTCATTACTGTCTCTGTTTTACAGGTGAAAATAGGAGCCATGCTGTAGATAAGGTGAAGAAAAGCCGGGAACAATAAAAGGAGAAAAATAAGTGAAGATGATGAGCAAAAGAAATCAAACCAAAGATATGTACGTATTCATGTTGTTTATAATTCAAACCATTGTAAGTTATACAGTTGTTTGTTCATTCATTTTCTACCGCTTAGTCCCGTCAGGTCGCGGGTGTAATTTATATAGTTATTCATAATTTCTTCTTAAATCCAGAAAGACATCTGTGGAGAGATGACCTACACAACAAAACACTCTGAAGGCTACAGCATCATTGTGGAGACAAACCTGTCCTGGACTCTTCTCAAACAATGGATCACAGCCTCAGACTCCAAAAGAAGAACATGTTCTCTTCAGTGAGACGCGCTAAAGCAGGACAAGAACATCAGGCCCCACAAAGGAAAAGAGACCGTCAATAACTTAAACTTTAATAACTCAATAAGCCTCGTTTTAACATGGAAATAAAATGAGTGGGTAAAATAATTTGCTTGTTTATGGCTGTGTAATTATTAGTCAAACACTATGAGGAGAATATGGTTATCTTACATTGATAATGACTTTTTGACTGAGCATACTCCAGGAATCAGCACTGTTATCAGATTTGGCTTATCCACTCCAGCCTTTAAGTTATTTTACTGATTGAGTTTTATAAACATTAAATACAAGAAATAGACCTTTTTTCCCTGTTAAACTAACTTATCAAATCTGATAAGAACAATATGCTTTCATTTAGAAAATTATATGTAATGTTACAAAATGATGTTTCTACAGTTTCATCGAGTCCTCCAACATATGGGACGTTGCAGCTGCCAGGGACAGAGAGACGCTCTGAAGAGAGGGGATCGGCTGCATGTACATTTCCAGTTTTGCGACTTAAAGTCTTTCCCTTAAATATTCAGTCGATCAGTGCTGGCACTTAGGCAACCACTCCTGGAGCATGACTTCATGGAGCCACTGGGAGTTGGAAGGGGCTGTTGTTGACTTCCAATGTAGGAGGAGATGACGTCTGGCAATTAGGGAGGTAAAAGCAAGAACCTCCACTTGTGCTGATGAATACTGTGTGTATTCCTCAGGAAGGCCAAAGACGGCCACATGTGGAGAAACACAGGCTGTGACTGAGAGAACCTTAGACATTGTGTCAAAATAACTCCAAAAACTGCCAAAACTTTGGGAAAGTGCTTTCTTAACTGGAACCATGTCTTATAAGTGTTGATAACAACTGAGTTACAGGTAAGGCCAGAGGGACTGACTGTGACTGAATCAGTAAAGCAAGTAAAGAGGATGATGGACATGACTGTGCTTCCAATTGACAACAGACTTTGATAATGTAATTCTATTAATCCTGCCATTCCACAAAAATGAGAAATGGTCTTGTCTATGGACTTAAAAAGCTTTTGCTAAAAAAATAGGTAGATTTTGAAATAAAAACAAATATTTCGGTAGGACATTCATCCTAATCACATTAATTCACCCTATCAGAGAGAGAGAGGGAGAGCACTCCATCTCTGAAAATCAGCCTTTACCCCAGTGAGGAGGGTAGAAACATTTGCAGAGTAGAGGGACTTAAAAGTCCTGGCTACATTGAACCCCAAATACTGAAACCCAGAAGGGCTTAGTTTAAAAGGAATGTCAGATTGAGAGAGCTGTGTTGCTGGTTTATTGACAGGGAAGCAATCACTTTTGATACGTTAATCCTGTACCCTGAGAACAGGCCAAATCTGCAAAGAAAGACACAATAGCGGGACATGAATCTACTGTCAGATCCACTCCGTCTCTCTCAGGATCCGCTCCACTTTCCTTCTCTCTCCTTCATCTCATCACTGCCACCTGTCCCAAGCACCTGCAGCCTATTACCATCAGTGAGGTATTTAAACCTCTCCTGTCCACCTCTTCCCTGCCAGATCGTTTAGCATACTTTGTGTGAATCGCTCCAGCCCTCAGGTTTGGACTCCAGCTATCAGTCCAGTTCCTCGGCTTGGTCCCAGTCACCGGCTCTGCTCCAGGCTTCGACGCAGCTCTCACGGCACACTCCAACTCAACCCAGCTCTCCAGCTTGGCCTCAGTCACCAGCTCGGCACCAGATCACGGTCCAGCTCCTCGGCTTGGTTCCAGTTCACAACTTCTATTCAGCCATCCTCCTCAGCACGGACTACAGTCTCAGATCCCCTATCCAGCTTCCTGTCACTATCTGTACTTTAATAAAGAATCACTGACCTTCACTGTCTTGTACGCTTTTGAGTCTTCAGTCCCACATTACAGAACGATCTGGCCAAGATGGACTCAGCCAAAGCAGAGAAAGTAATAAATCTATTCACCATCATTGAAGAAACTCTCCAAAATCATGCAGCCCAAATTTACACTATTTCTGCCGGGTTCCAGCAGATTGTGTCTCAACAGGAAGACACATTCCATGCCATGTCAAATCAGATCCATCTCCTGACTTCTCAGCTATCGAGTATTCCGAAGACCACAGAGAGTCTGGCCTCCGTTCCACCTTCAGATCCTGTTTCCCCGGTGGTTCAACCGATCCCGGTCCAGGAGCCTCGGTCGGGATTGCAGAACGTTACTCCAGAGAGGCAGATGGTGTAATCCCTTTCTGGTCAACTGTTCAATCCTGTTTGCTTTGCAACCCAACACATTCCCCACAGAGAGCCAAGGTGGCATTTGTCATTAATCACCTGACGGGCGTGCACATCTCTGGGGAACCGCAGAGTGGGAGAGAGGTACCCGGCCTGCTCTAGTTTCCAGTCCTTATCGACTGAACTCCAGAAGGTGTTTGATGCTGAGGATCAGGAGGCGCGTGCCAGGGGTCTTTTTCAACTAAAACAGGGATCCCGTTCAGTGGCGGATTATTCCATTGAGTTTCGGATGCTTGTTCGGCAGAGTGGATTTAACGCTCCTGCACAGCACCAGGCTTTCCTTCTCGGGTTGGCCGAGCACATGAAAGATGAGCTCACCTCTTGGGAGCTTCCAGTAGACTTGGATGATTTAATTCGTATGTTAATCCGGGTTGATCAGCGAGTTCGAGCTTGTCGGAGGGAGTGGGCTACCCGGAGTCCTCTTTGCCTTCCTCTTGATGCCCAGCTACCACAGCTCTCTGTATCCACAACAGATTCCAGTTCCACAACAGATTCCACTGAACCCATGCAAATTGGCCACTCTCATCTCACTCCTGAGGAGAGGCTACGGCGTCGAAGGAGGAACTTTTGTATGTATTGTGGGGTTTCGGGCCATGTTGCATTGGTCTGTCCGTTAAAAGGACAGGCTCAGCAGTAGCTGGAGGAGTACTGTTGAGTCTTACAGAGGGGGTCTCCTCCATCAATCGCCCGCTTGTCCATGTCCAGCTGCTGCTTCCTGGGGGCCACAGACTTTAACTACGTTCATTGACTCTGGGGCAGACGGCAGTTTTATGGACGAGACTTTGGCTCTTCAGTTGGGGTTGTCACGAGTTCCCCTACTCAAACCGGTTCCTGCACGGGCTCTGGATGGCCACTTCCTGGGTACCGCGACCCACGGACTAGTCCCGTGACCCTATTGGTCTCTGGGAACAATCAAGAAACGCTAGGATTTTTCCTAATTCAGTCTTCAAGATTCCATTAATTTTGGGCTACCCCTGGTTGCGACGCCATAATCCTCACACTGGGCCAATACTGGGGTGGAGTCACTCTTGTCTTCAGTCAGCGGGATTACCCAACCCGCTACCTGGTACACCTGTATCCTCTCTGCCGCCAACGTTCCTAGGGAATACCAGGATTATAAGGAGGTCTTTAATAAGGCCAAAGCCACAGCCTTACCCTCGCATCGGCCATATGACTGTGCTATTGACTTGCTTCCTGGCACCTCACCTCCTAGAGGCCGATTATATTCATTATCCACTCCTGAAAGAGAGGCCATGGATCAGGGGGATGAATGAAAGACAGCATTTAACACCTCGTCAGGTCATTATGAATATCTGGTGATGCCTTTTGGACTGACTAATGCTACCGTCGTTTTCCAGAACCTGGTTAATGATGTGTTGCGGAACATGCTCGACCGGTTCATATTTGTGTACCTGGATGATATCCTTAACTTTTTCAAGAATCACAAGGAGCATGCTCATCATGTCCAGTCAGTTCTTCAACGCCTGCTGGAGAATTTGCTTTTTGTCGAGGCTGAAAAATGCGAATTTCATGTACCCAGCGCCTCTTTCCTGGGTTACATTGCCGTCCAGGGTAAAATTCAGATGGACCCTTCCAAGGTGTCGGCAGTATTGGATTGGCCATCTCCGTGCAGTCTAAAGTCTGGTTCCCGCCACCAGGCCCCCGCCTCTCGCCCAGCTCGTTTGGAGGTGCTCCGGCATATTCGGTGCGACGGCTCCTTAGATCTAGACGCCGTGGTCGAGGCATTCAGTACCTGGTAGACTGGGAGGGGTATGGTCCAGAAGAACGTTCTTGGGTCCCTGCACGCCACATTCTGGATCCACAGTTAGTTTGGGACTTCCATTCTTCACATCCCGGGCAGTCAGTTGGAACGTCCGGCGCCGTTCCTTGAAAAGGGGGTTCTGTCAGATCCACTCCGTCTCTCTCAGGGATCCGCTCCACTTTCCTTTTCTCTCCTTCATCTCATCACTGCCACCTGTCCCAAGCACCTGCAGCCTATTACCATCAGTGAGGTATTTAAACCTCTCCTGTCCACCTCTGCCAGATCGTTCAGCATACTTTGTGTGAATGTTTCCAGTGCTTGTTCCAGCTCTTGTTCCAGCCTTCGCTCCAGCCTTCTCTCCAGCTTTCACTCCAGGTCTCAGGTTTGGACTCCAGCTATCAGTCCAGTTTCTTGGCTTGGTCCCAGTCACCGGCTCGGCTCCAGGCTTCGATGCAGTTCTACGGCTCAACTCCAACTCTCAGCCCAGCTTCCCGGCTTGGTCCCCGTCACCGGCTCGGCTTCAACCCTCATCGCCGCTCTACAGCTCGGCTCGGCACCAGATTACGGTCCAGCTCCTCGTCTTGGTTACAGTTCACAACTTCTCTTCAGCCATCAGCGCAGTTCCTCAGCACGGACTACAGTCTCAGATCCACGAACCAGCTTCCTGTCACTATCTGTACTTTAATAAAGAATCACTTACCTTCACTGTCTTGTGCGCATTTGAGTCCTTAGTTCCACATTACATCTACAGGGTCTGAAATATACAATAATAAGTCATCTGCATATAGTGAAAGTTTGAACACTGTACGCAACCGGGAAATATCTCTAAAAATAGAAGAGGACCTCAGATAGATAGACACATCTCTATCGCGAGAGCAAATAGAGGGGACAGGGGCCAACCCTCCCTGCAGCCTCTTTTTAGGAAGAAATAATCAGACTTGAAATAATTAGTAATTATACTTGTGCATGGTAGTGTGTATAGGAGTCGAATCCAGGATATAAACCCTGTGCTAAATCCAAATTTAGCCAAAACCTCAAACAAATAATCCCATTCAACTCTGTCGAACACCTTTTCTGCATCGATCGATATCACTACCTCAGGTGTTATTGTAGTTTCTTTAGAATATATTACATTAAGTAGAGTTTGTATATTATAGAAGGCACCCTTTAATAAATCCAGTCTGCTTCTTAGAAATAATAGTTTAAGCACCTTTTCCAGACGGTGTGATAAGGCTTTTGCAAGTATTGTAGTGTCTACATTCATTAAAGATATAGGCCTTTAGCACGCATAAAGTTCCGGGTCCTTGTCCTTCATTTAAAAGAATACTAATGGAGGCCTGTCTCAAAGTAGGGGGAAGAGAGCCCTGTGAAAGCACCTCAGTATGCAATAATGGGATGTTTAGCTGAAAAAATGTCTAAAAAACTTGGAAACCCATCTGGACCTGGTGCGTTATTACTCTGCATGTTACGTAAGGCCAGGAAAAGCTCCTGTGTTTTCAAAACTGAGTCTAATTCAGTAACCACCTCTGGCCACATACTGGGGAAATCAAGGTCACCTAAAAATGTGGAATATCTGTTGGATCTGATGCCAGTTTGTGGTTTATTTTTTATGCTATGTGCTTATTTCTGTGTGCTTAGTTAGTTATTCATTTATGCATGATGAGTTTATGTTATGTGTTTATGGTTAATACTTATGCATGGTTTATAATCAAGTAAGGGATGTTATATTAATACATTTAGAAACATATTAAAGAAAAAGAAAGAAAACTTAATGTCAGAAGAGTATGGTTTAAAACAGGATAAGCTTAAAGCACACACACATTGAAGGCCAAGATAGAGACATGGGAGCCTGATGCTCAAGGTCAGAGAAGGGAGAGGCCTAGCAGGTGCAAGAGTCCCAAGGCCTTACAGAATGACATCACCAAGTTTAATAGAAATCTTCAAAGGCTCATCTAAGATTACAGAAAGAGTTATCACTAAACTGTCATCTCAAAACTGTATAAAAGGCTTACATTTTCTGTACAAAATTTAGTAGAGCTCGGGTCGTTTATTGTGTTGGTTGTGAGCAATAAAGACTCTATGGCATTGAAATGGCTGTGCGTTCATGACTTATTCCACACAATTGTGCCAAAGACTGAGCGGTCAGTATTGGACACAACAATGTGCAAACTGATCCATGATCCCTGGTATTGTCTTTAAGCAATACTGGATATCTTGCACTTACTGCTATTGCTCTTCTGGTTAGACCTAAACTGGAATTGTTGCATTGTACTTGTACATGTGTAATGACAATAAAGTTGAATCTAATTCTAATCTAAATAGGCCCAAGACTATAGTAGGAGAAACATGCCCATATCATGATGCTTGCTTTACTGTCCTCACTGTGTACTGTGGCTTAAATTCAGAGTTTGCATTCTGGTTATTCTTAGACGTATGTTTTTTTTTCGTTGTTTTTGTTTGAGCTCAACAGAAAGTGTGGGAGTCTTAAACAGACATTTTAATGTTGAAAAATGTTGAAGTAGAAATGTGTTAGTGACAGAAACAGATTGCACTGATGGTGTTAAATAAAGTTTATGAGACTTAATTAGGAAAACTGGTTGACCTTCTGACAGGTCTGTGGAAACAAATATAGTCTACATTTGGAGTTGCTTTAATTTTATTTGGTACGACCATGTTGTTTTGAGAATTAGAAAAGTAAACGACAACTGAGGTTTGAATATTGTTTGAGAAAAATATTCTCTAAGTAATTAAAGAAACTGAAATGAAGACAGAATAAATAATAACCAATGGGTTTTTTAAATAATAGAGGTATATATCTAAAACTAAATAATAGATGCTAAGATGCTAAGAGGTGGCTTCTTTACAATAAAGTTTTAAACTGCAAGGTAAATTTGTAATCTGGGAATTGAAAACTTATCTAAGTTAAAACTGTCTAAACAATCTTGCAGGATTGGAGGTGGTTTATTTGAAAAGTTTAAGTTAAAGTGTTAAACTGTAAAAATGGTTAAAGTTTAAGAGCATAAGACAAGGTCACTGGGTTTAAAAACTGATTGAAGTGATTTAAAGAAAAAAAGTTTTTTTGATGAATCTTATTTAAAGGTTGGAACGTTTGAATTATTATTATAATTATTACTAGAGACTAACACAATAGTCTGTCCTTTTGAACAGATTTGAATAATATTTTTGGTTGAACCTTAGAAGTGTGATGGAAAACACTGAGTGAAATCTTTGGAAACTAAAGATTAAAATTTTAAGAGGTTAAATCTTTGCATGTTTTAAATTAACATTACTAACTATTACTGAGTTCAATGGTGGTGAATGTGAATAAATGAAGAGATGTGGAGTTGATTTTACACTTAATGGGTTGAGTTTCTTTGAGTGCTCGGATGATCCTAGGAGCTATGTTGTCGGGGGCTATATGCCCCTGGTAGGGTCTCCCAAGGCAAACAGGTCCTAGGTGACGGGCCAGACAAAGCGGTTCAGAACCCTTTATGGAAAGTTTAAAATCGAGGACCGTTATGTCGCCCGGTATGGCGCAACCGGGCCCCACCCTGGAGCCAGGCCCGGGTTGGGGCTCATATACGAGCGCCTGGTGGCCGGGTCTTTCCCCACGGGGCCCGGCCAGGCTCAGCCCTAAAGAGCGACGTGGGACCGACCTCCCGTGGGCCCACCACCTGCAGGAGGAACCGTAAGGGGCCGGTGCAATGTGGATTGGGTGGCAGTTGAAGGCAGGAGCCTCGACGGCCCAATCCCCGGACACAGAATCTGGCTCTAGGGACATGGAATGTCACCTCGCTGGCGGGTAAGGAGCCTGAGCATGTGCGGGAGGTTGAGAGATACCGACTAGAGATAGTCGGGCTCGAGAGAGGCTCGAGAGATAGTCGGGCTCGAGAGAGGCTGGACTCTCCACTATTCTGGAGTTGCCTGCGGTGAGAGGCGGCGGGCCGGTGTGGGTTTGCTCATTGCCCCCCGGCTCAGCCGCCATGTGTTGGAGTTCACCCCGGTGAACGAGGGTCGCTTCCCTGCGCCGGGTCGGGATAGGTCTCTCACTATAGTTTGTGCTTACGGGCCAAATGGCAGTGCAGAGTACCCGGCCATCTTGGAGTCTCTGGGAGGGGTGCTGGAAAGTGCTCTATCCGGGGACTCCATCGCTCTACTGGGGACTTCAACGCTCACGTGTAGCGACAGTGACACCTGGAGGGGCGTGATTGGGAGGAACGGCCCCTGATCTGAACCCGAGTGGTGTTCTGTTATTGGACTTCTGTGCTAGCAACAGTTTGTCCATAACGAACACCATGTTCAAGCATAAGGGTGTCCATCAGTGCACGTGGCACCAGGACACCCTAGGCCGGAGGTCGATGATCGACTTTGTAGTTGTTTCATCTGACCTCCGACCGTATGTCTTGGACACTCGGGTGAAGAGAGCGGAGCTGTCAACTGATCACCACCTGGTGGTGAGTTGGATCCGATGGCGGGGAGGAGGTCGGACAGACTTGGCAGACCCAAACGTACTGTGAGGGTCTGTTGGGAACGCTTGGCCGAGTCCCCTGTCAGAGAGATCTTCAACTCCCACCTCCGACAGAGCTTCACCAGATTCCGAGGAGACTGGAGACATTGAGTCCGAGTGGACCATGTTTTCCACCTCCATTGTCGACGCAGCCACTCGGCTGTGGCCGCAAAGTCTCCGGTGCCTGTCGTGGTGGCAATCCCGAACCCGGTGGTGGACACCGGAAGTAAGGAGGCCGTCAAGCTGAAGAAGGA
>JALDNG010003249.1:0-28395 GCA_024349245.1 Neodontobutis hainanensis | reverse complement strand
ATGTGTGAATGTTGCACTGGTGTATGAATGTGTGAGAATGTTGCTCTGGTGTATGAACGTGTGAATGTTGCTCTGGTGTATGAATGTGTGAATGTTGCACGCGTGTATGAATGCGTGAATGTTGCACTGGTGTACGAACGTGTGAACGTTGCACTGGTGTATGAACGTGAGAATGTTGCTCTGGTGTATGAACGTGTGAATGTTGCTCTGGTGTATGAACGTGCGTGAGAACGTTGCCTGGTGTATGAGAACGCGGAGAATGTTGCTCTGGTGTATGAACGTGAGAATGTTGCACTGGTGTATGAATGTGTGAGTGAACGTTGCCTGGTGTATGAAACGTGTGAATGTTGCTCTGGTGTATGAATGTGCGTGAATGTTGCTCTGGTGTATGAATGTGTGAATGTTGCTCTGGTGTATGAATGTGTGAATGTTGCACTGGTGTATGAATGTGTGAATGTTGCACTGGTGTATGAACGTGACGTGAATGTTGCACTGGTGTATGAACGTGCGTGAATGTTGCACTGGTGTATGAACGCGTGAGAATGTTGCTCTGGTGTATGAATGTGTGTGAATGCTGCACTGGTGTATGAAAGTGTGAGAATGTTGCACTGGTGTATGAATGTGCGTGAATGTTGCACTGGTGTATGAATGACGTGTGAATGTTGCTCTGGTGTATGAATGTGTGAGAATGTTGCACTGGTGTATGAATGTGCGTGAATGTTGCTCTGGTGTATGAATGTGTGAATGTTGCACTGGTGTATGAATGTGCGTGAATGCTGCACTGGTGTATGAACGTGTGAGAACGTTGCCTGCGTATGAATGCGTGGAATGTTGCACTGGTGTATGAACGTGTGATGAACGTGTTGCACGTCTGGTGTATGAACGTGAGAACGTTGCACTGGTGTATGAACGTGCGTGAATGTTGCACTGGTGTATGAACGTGCGTGAATGTTGCAACTGGTGTATGAACGTGTGAATGTTGCACTGGTGTATGAACGTGCGAATGCCGGCACTGGTGTATGAATGCGTGAACTGTTGCACTGGTGTATGAATGTGTGAATGCTGCACTGGTGTATGAATGTGTGAGAATGTTGCACTGGTGTATGAATGCGTGAATGTTGCACTGGTGTATGAATGTGTGAGAATGTTGCCTGGTGTATGAATGTGTGAATGTTGCACTGGTGTATGAATGCGTGTGAATGTTGCTCTGGTGTATGAATGCGTGAATGTTGCACGGTGTATGAACGTGTGTGAATGTTGCTCTGGTGTATGAATGTGTGAGAATGTTGCACTGGTGTATGAACGCGTGAGAATGTTGCACTGGTGTATGAATGTGCGTGAACGTTGCACTGGTGTATGAACGTGTGTGAATGTTGCTCTGGTGTATGAACGTGTGAATGTTGCTCTGGTGTATGAACGTGTGAGAATGTTGCTCTGGTGTATGAATGTGCGTGAATGTTGCACTGCTGCATAAATGTGTGTGAATGTTGCACTGGTGTATGAATGTGTGTGAATGTTGCACCTGGTGTATGAATGTGAATGTTGCCTGGTGTATGAATGTGTGAATGTTGCACTGGTGGTATGAAAATGTGAGAATGTTGCCTGGTGTATGAACGTGTGTGAATGTTGCTCTGGTGTATGAATGTGCGAGAATGTTGCTGGTGTATGAATGTGTGAATGTTGCTCTGGTGTATGAATGTGTGAAAATGTTGCACTGGTCTATGAATGTGTGACTGTTCCACTGGTGTATGAATGTGAGTGAATGTTGCTCTGTGTATGAATGTGAGAATGTTGCTCTGGTGTATAAATGCGTGTGAATGTTGCACTGCGTGTAATGTGTGAATGTTGCACTGGTGTATGAACGTGTGAAATGTTGCACTGGTGTATGAATGTGTGAATGTTGCACTGGTGTATGAATGTGTGTGAATGTTACACTGGTGTATGAACGTGTGAATGTTGCACTGGTGTATGAATGTGTGAATGTTGCTCTGGTGTATGAATGTGTGAGAATGTTGCACTGGTGTATGAATGTGTGAGAATGTTGCTCTGGTGTATGAATGTGTAAGAATGTTGCATTGGTGTATGAATGTGTGAATCTGTCTGGTGTGTATGAACGTGTGTGAATGTTGCACTGGTGTATGAAACGTGTGTCAATGTTGCTCTGGTGTATGCATGTGAATGTTGCTGCAACGTGTATGAACGTGCGTGAACAATGTTGCACTGGTGTATGAATGTGTGTGAATGTTGCTCTGGTGTATGAACGTGTGTCAATGTTGCTCTGGTGTATGAACGTGTGTGAATGTTGCACTGGTGTATGAATGTGCGAATGTTGCACGGTGTATGAACGTGTGAATGTTGCACTATGTATGAACGTGTGAATGTTGCTCTGGTGTATGAATGTGTGAATGTTGCTCTGGTGTATGAATGTGTGAATGTTGCTCTGGTGTATGAATGTGCGTGAATGTTGCACTGGTGTATGAATGTGTGAACGTTGCACTGGTATGTATGAATGTGTGTGAATGTTGCACTGGTGTATAAATGTGTGTGAACGTTGCAACTGGTGAATGTGCGTGAACGTTGCCTGGTGTATGAACGTGCGTGAATGTTGCTCTGCTGTATGAATGTGTGAGAATGTTGCACTGGTGTATGAATGTGTGAATGTTGCTCTGGTGTATGAATGTGTGAAAATGTTGCACTGGTGTATGAATGTGTGACTGTTGCTCTGGTGTATGAATGTGTGAATGTTGCTCTGGTGTATGAATGTGTGAATGTTGCTCTGGTGTATGAATGTGTGAGAATGTTGCACTGGTGTATGAATGTGTAAATTTTGCTCTGGTGTGTGAATGTTGCTCTAGTATATGAACGTGTGTGAATGTTGCTCTAGCATATGAACGTGTGTGAATGTTGCTCTGGTGTATGAACGTGTGAATGTTGCTCTGGTGTATGAATGTGTGTCAATGTTGCTCTGGTGTATGAATGTGTGAATGTTGCACTGGTGTATGAATGTGTGAATGTTGCACTGGTGTATAAATGTGTGTGAATGTTGCACTGGTGTATAAATGTGTGTGAATGTTGCACTGGTGTATGAATGTGTGAATGTTGCTCTGGTGTATGAATGTGTGTGAATGTTGCACTGGTGTATGAATGTGTGAGAATGTTGCTCTGGTGTATGAAAGTGTGAATGTTGCTCTGGTGTATAATCGCGTGAGAATGTTGCAATGATGTATGAAAGTGTGAATGTTGCTCTGGTGTATGAAAGTATGAGAATGTTGCACTGGTGTATGAATGTTGCTGTTGTGTATGAATGTGTGAATGTTGCTCTGGTGTATGAATGTGTGAAAATGTTGCACTGGTCTATGAATGTGTGACTGTTCCACTGGTGTATGAATGTGTGTGAATGTTGCTCTGGTGTATGAATGTGTGAGAATGTTGCTCTGGTGTATGAATGTGTGAATGTTGCTCTGGTGTATGAATGTGTGAGAATGTTGCAATGATGTATGAAAGTGTGAATGTTGCTCTGGTGTATGAATGTGTGAGAATGTTGCTCTGATGTATGAAAGTGTGAGAATGTTGCACTGGTGTATGAATGTTGCTCTGGTGTATGAACATGTGAGAATGTTGCACTGATGTATGAAAGTGTGAATGTTGCTGTGGTGTATGAATGTGAATGTTGCAACTGGTGTATGAATGTGTGAATGTTGCACTGGTGTATGAATGTGTGAATGTTGCTCTGGTGTATGAATGTGTGAGAATGTTGCTCTGGTGTATGAATGTGAATGTTGCTCTGGTGTATGAACGTGTGTGAATGTTGCACTGTATAGACGTGTGTGAATGTTGCTCTGCGTATGAACGTGTGTGAATGTTGCTCTGGTGTATGAATGTGTGAATGTTCGTGTATGAACTGTGAATGTTGCTCTGGTGTATAATCGCGTGAGAATGTTGCACTGATGTATGAAAGTGTGAATGTTGCTCTGGTGTATGAACGTGTGAATGTTGCACTGGTGTATGAACGTGAATGCTGTAACGGTGTATGAATGTGTGAATGTTGCTCTGGTGTATGAATGTGTGTGAATGTTGCACTGGTGTATAAATGTGTGTGAATGTTGCACTGGTGTATAAATGTGTGTGAATGTTGCACTGGTGTATGAATGTGTGTGAATGTTGCTCTGGTGTATGAATGTGTGTGAATGTTGCACTGGTGTATGAATGTGTGAATGTTGCTCTGGTGTATGAACGTGTGAATGTTGCACTGATGTATGAAAGTGTGAATGTTGCTCTGGTGTATGAAAGTGTGAGAATGTTGCACTGGTGTATGAATGTTGCTGTGGTGTATGAATGTGTGAATGTTGCTCTGGTGTATGAATGTGTGAAAATGTTGCACTGGTTTATGAATGTGTGACTGTTGCACTGGTGTATGAATGTGTGTGAATGTTGCACTGATGTATGAAAGTGTGAATGTTGCCTGGTGCGAACGTGTGTGAATGTTGCTCTGGTGTATGAATGTGAGAATGTTGCTCTGGTGTATGAACGTGTGAATGTTGCTCTGGTGTATGAATGTGTGAATGTTGCTGGTGTATGAACGTGTGAATGTTGCACTGGTGTATGAATGTGTGAAAATGTTGCACTGGTGTATGAATGTGTGACTGTTCCACTGGTGTATGAATGTGTGTGAATGTTGCTCTTGTGTATGAATGTGTGAATGTTGCTCTGGTGTATGAATGTGAGAATGTCATTCTGGTGTATGAACGTGTGAGTTGCACTGGTGTATGAATGTGTGTGAATGTTGCACTGGTGTAAATGTGCGTGAATGTTGCACTGGTGTATGAATGTGTGAATGTTGCACTGGTGTATGAATGTGTGAGAATGTTGCACTGGTGTATGAATGTGTGTGAATGTTGCACTGGTGAAAGTGTGAATGTTGCACTGTATGAATGTTGCTCTGGTGCATGATGAGAATGCTGCACTGGTGTATGAATGCGTGAATGTTGCACTGGTGTATGAATGTGTGAATGTCCAATTGGTATGAATGTGTGTGAATGTTGCACTGGTGTATGAATGCGTGCTTGTTGCTCTGGTGTATGAATGTGTGAATGTTGCTCTGGTGTATGAATGTCGTGAATGTTGCACTGGTGTATGAATGTGTGAATGTTGCACTGGTGTATGATGTATGATGTTCTCTGTGTGAGAATGTTGCTCTGTATGAACGTGTGTGAATGTTGCTCGGTGTATGAACGTGTGTGAAATGTTGCTCTGGTGTATGAATGTGAATGTTGCTCTGGTGTATGAATGTGTGAATGTTGCTCTGGTGTATGAATGTGTGAGATGTTGCACTGGTGTATGAATGTGAGAATGTTACTGGTGTATGAATGTGTGAATGTTCTGGTGTATGAATGCGTGAGAATGTTGCACTGGTGTATGAACGTGTGAATGTTGCTCTGGTGTATGAATGTGTGTGAATGTTGCACTGGTGTATGAATGTGTGAGAATGTTGCTCTGGTGTATGTGTGAATGTTGCACTGATGTATGAAAGTGTGAATGTTGCTCTGGTGTATGAATGTGTGAGAATGTTGCACTGGTGTATGAATGTGTGAATGTTGCACTGGTGTATGAATGTGTGAATGTTGCTCTGGTGTATGAATGTGTGAATGTTGCACTGGTGTATGAATGTGTGAGAATGTTGCACTGGTGTATGAATGTGTGAATGTTGCACTGGTGTATGAAAGTGTGAATGTTGCACTGGTGTATGAACGTGTGAGAATGTTGCACTGGTGTATGAATGTTGCTCTGGTGTATGAACGTGTGAGAATGTTGCACTGATGTATGAAAGTGTGAATGTTGCTGTGGTGTATGAATGTGTGAGAATGTTGCACTGGTGTATGAATGTGTGAATGTTGCTCTGGTGTATGAATGTGTGAAAATGTTGCACTGGTGTATGAATGTGTGAATGTTGCTCTCGTGTATGAAAGTGTGAGAATGTTGCACTGGTGTATGAATGTGTGAGAATGTTGCTCTGGTGTATGAATGTGAGAATGTTGCTCTGGTGTATGAATGTGAATGTTGCTCTGGTGTATGAATGCGTGAGAATGTTGCTCTGGTGTATGAATGTGTGAATGTTGCTCTCGTGTATGAAAGTGTGAGAATGTTGCACTGGTGTATGAATGTGTGAGAATGTTGCTCTGGTGTATGAATGTGTAAGAATGTTGCATTGGTGTATGAATGTGTGAGAATGTTGCTCTGGTGTATGAACGTGTGTGAATGTTGCTCTGGTGTATGAACGTGAGTGAATGTTACTCTGGTGTATGAACGTGAGAATGTTTCTCTGGTGTATGAATGTGTGTCAATGTTGCTCTGGTGTATGAATGTGAGTGAATGTTGCTCTGGTGTATGAACGTGTGTCAATGTTGCTCTGGTGTATGAATGTGTGAATGTTGCACTGGTGTATGAATGTGTGAATGTTGCTCTGGTGTATGAATGTGTGAATGTTGCACTGGTGTATGAATGTGTGAATGTTGCACTGGTGTATGAATGTGTGAGAATGTTGCTCTGCTGTATGAAATGTGTGGAATGTTGCACTGGTGTATGAATGTGCGAATGTTGCACTGGTGTATGAATGTGTGTGAATGTTGCCTGGTGTATGAACGTGTGAGAATGTTGCACTGCG
Organism: Neodontobutis hainanensis; assembly: GCA_024349245.1. Lineage (NCBI taxonomy): Eukaryota > Metazoa > Chordata > Actinopteri > Gobiiformes > Odontobutidae > Neodontobutis > Neodontobutis hainanensis. The sequence continues at coordinate 21,734 of JALDNG010003249.1, read as the reverse complement.
TATGATGTGCGTGAATGTTGCTCTGGTGTATGAACGTGTGAATGCTGCACTGGTGTATGAATGTGTGAATGTTGCACTGGTGTATGAATGTGTGAATGTTGCACTGGTGTATGCGTGTGAATGTTGCACTGGTGTATGAATGTGTATGAACGTGTGAATGTTGCACTGGTGTATGAACGTGTGTGAACGTTGCACTGGTGTATGAACGTGTGAATGTTGCACTGGTGTATGAACGTGAATGTTGCTCTGGTGTATGACGTGTGTGAATGTTGCACTGGTGTATGAATGTGTGAATGTTGCACTGGTGTATGAATGTGTGAGAATGTTGCTCTGGTGTATGAATGTGTGAATGTTGCACTGGTGTATGAACGTGAATGCTGCTCTGGTGTATGAATGTGCGTGAATGTTGCACTGGTGTATGAACGTGTGAATGTTGCTCTGGTGTATGAATGTGTGTGAATGTTGCACTGGTGTATGAATGTGTGAATGCTCTGGTGTGAACGAATTGCACCGTGAATGCGTGTGTGAATCGTTGCTGTATATGAACGTGTGTGAATGTTGCACTGGTGTATGAACGTATGCGAGAATGTTGAATGGTGTGTGAACGTGAATGTTGCTCTGGTGTATGAACGTGTGAATGTTGCTCTGGTGTATGTGCAGTGAATGTTGCACTGGTGTATGAACGTGTGAATGTTGCACTGGTGTATGAATGTGTGAATGTTGCACTGGTGTATGAATGTGTGTGAATGTTGCACTGGTGTATGAATGTGTGAATGTTGCTCTGGTGTATGAATGTGTGAGAATGTTGCTCTGGTGTATGTGAGAATGTTGCACTGATGTATGAAAGTGTGAATGTTGCTGTGGTGTATGAAAGTGTGAGAATGTTGCACTGGTGTATGAATTTGCTGGTGTATGAATGTGTGAATGTTGCTCTGGTGTATGAATGTGTGAATGTTGCTCTGGTGTATGAATGTGTGACGTTGCACTGGTGTATGAATGTGTGAGAATGTTGCACGGTGTATGAACGTGCGTGAATGTTGCACTGGTGTATGAATGTGTGTGAATGTTGCACTGATGTATGAAAGTGTGAATGTTGCTCTGGTGTATGAATGTGTGTGAATGTTGCACTGGTGTATGAAAGTGTGAGAATGTTGCTGTGGTGTATGAATGTGTGAATGTTGCTCTGGTGTATGAATGTGTGAGAATGTTGCACTGGTGTATGAATGTGTGAATGTTGCTCTGGTGTATGAATGTGTGAGAATGTTGCACTGGTGTATGAATGTGTGAATGTTGCTCTGGTGTGTGAATGTTGCTCTAGTATATGAACGTGTGTGAATGTTGCTCTGGTGTATGAACGTGTGAATGTTGCTCTGGTGTATGAATGTGTGAATGTTGCTCTGGTGTGAATGTTGCTCTGGTGTATGAATGTGTGAATGTTTCTCTAGTATATGAACGTGTGTGAATGTTGCTCTGGTGTATGAACGTGTGAATGTTGCTCTGGTGTATGAATGTGTGTCAATGTTGCTCTGGTGTATGAATGTGTGAATGTTGCTCTGGTGTATGAATGTGTGTCAATGTTGCTCTGGTGTATGAATGTGTGAATGTTGCACTGGTGTATGAATGTGTGAATGTTGCACTGGTGTATAAATGTGTGTGAATGTTGCACTGGTGTATGAATGTGTGAGAATGTTGCACTGGTGTATGAATGTGTGAGAATGTTGCTCTGGTGTATGTGAGAATGTTGCACTGATGTATGAAAGTGTGAATGTTGCTCTGGTGTATGAAAGTGTGAGAATGTTGCACTGGTGTATGAATGTTGCTGTGGTGTATGAATGTGTGAATGTTGCTCTGGTGTATGAATGTGTGAAAATGTTGCACTGGTTTATGAATGTGTGACTGTTGCACTGGTGTATGAATGTGTGTGAATGTTGCACTGATGTATGAAAGTGTGAATGTTGCTCTGCTGTATAAATGTGTGTGAATGTTGCACTGGTGTATGAACGTGTGAGAATGTTGCACTGGTGTATGAAAGTGTGAATGTTGCTGTGGTGTATGAATGTGTGTGAATGTTGCACTGGTGTATGTGAATGTTGCACTGGTGTATGAATGTTGCTCTGGTGTAAACGTGTGAGAATGTTGCACTCTGGTGTATGAATGTGTGAACGTTGCACTGGTGTATGAATGTGTGAATGTTGCTCTGGTGTATGAATGTGTGAGAATGTTGCTGTATATGAACGTGTGAACGTTGTCTGCTGTATGAACGTGTGAGCACTGGTGTATGAATGTGAATGTTGCTCTGGTGTATGAATGTGTGAATGTTGCTTGGTGTATGAATGTGTGAATGTTGCTCTGGTGTATGAACGTGTGTGAAGTTGCTCTGGTGTATGAACGTGTGTGAATGTTGCTCTGGTGTATGACGTGAATGTTGCTCTGGTGTATGAATGTGTGAATGTTGCTCTGGTGTATGAATGTGTGAATGTTGCTCTGGTGTATGAATGTGTGAATGTTGCACTGGTGTATGAATGTGTGAATGTTGCTCTGGTGTATGAATGTGTGAATGTTGCACTGGTGTATGAATGTGTGTGAATGTTGCACTGGTGTATGAATGTGTGTGAATGTTGCACTTGTGTGAATGTTGCTCTGGTGTATGAACGTGAGAATGTTGCACTGGTGTATGAATGTGTCTGCAGTGTGAACGGTGTGAATGTTGCACTGGTGTATGAATGTGTGAATGTTGCTCTGGTGTATGAATGTGTGAATGTTGCACTGGTGTATGAATGTGTGAGAATGTTGCTGGTGTATGAATGTGTGAACAAATGTTGCACTGGTGTATGACGTGTGTGAATGTTGCTCTAGTGTATGAACGTGTGAGAATGTTGCACTGGTGTATGAATGTGTGTGAGAATGTTGCTCTGGTGTATGATGCGTGAATGTTGCACTGGTGTATGAATGTGTGAATGTTGCTCTGGTGTATGAACGTGTGAATGTTGCCTGGTGTATGAATGTGTGAATGTGCTCTGGTGTATGAACGTGTGTATGAATGTTGCTCTGGTGTATGAACGTGTGTGAATGTTGCACTGGTGTATGAATGTGTGAATGTTGCCTGGCGTATGAACGTGTGAACGTTGCATGCGCGGGCGTGAACGTTGCTGGTGTATGAACGTGTGCGAATGTTGCTCTGGTGTATGAACGTGCGTGAATGTTGCACTGGTGCGCGAATGTGTGAATGTTGCACTGGTGTATGAATGTGTGAATGTTGCACTGGTGTATGAACGTGTGTGAATGTTGCACTGGTGTATGAACGTGCGTGAATGTTGCACTGGTGTATGAACGTGTAGAATGTTGCACTGGTGTATGAATGTGTGAATGTTGCTCTGGTGTATGAACGTGTGAATGTTGCTCTGGTGTATGAACGTGTGTGAATGTTGCATGGTGTATGAATGTGTGAATGTTGCACTGGTGTATGAACGTGCGTGAACGTTGCACTGGTGTATGAACGTGTGTGAATGTTGCACTGGTGTATGAACGTGTGAATGTTGCTGCACTGCGTGTATGAACGTGCGTGAATGTTGCTCTGGTGTATGAATGTGTGAGAATGTTGCACTGGTGTATGAATGTGTGAATGTTACTGGTGTATGAATGTGTGTGAATGTTGCACTGGTGTATGAATGTGTGAATGTTGCTCTGGTGTATGAATGTGTGTGAATGTTGCACTGGTGTGTATGAATGTGTGTGAATGTTGCTGGTGTATGAATGTGAGAATGTTGCACTGGTGTATGAATGTGAATGTTGCTCTGGTGTATGAATGTGTGCGAGAATGTTGCACTGGTGCATGAACGTGCGAATGTTGCTCTGGTGTATGAACGTGTGAACGTTGCACTCTGGTGTATGAACGTGCGTGAAATTGCCTGGTGTATGAACGTGTGTGAACGTTGCACTGGTGTATGAATGCGTGAATGTTGCTCTGGTGCATGAATGTGAACGTTGCACTGGTGTATGAATGTGTGAATGTTGCACTGGTGTACGAATGTGAATGTTGCTCTGGTGTATGAATGTGTGTGAATGTTCTGGTGTGTGAATGTTGCACTGGTGTATGAATGTGTGTGAATGTTGCTCTGGTGTATGAACGTGAATGTTGCTCTGGTGTATGAATGTGTGAACGTTGCACTGGTATGAACGTGCGTGAATGTTGCACTGGTGTATGAACGTGAATGCTGGTGTATGAATGTGTGAATGTTGCACTGGTGTATGTGTGAATGTTGCACTGGTGTATGATGTGTGAATGTTGCACTGGTGCATATGAACGTGTGTGAATGTTGCACTGGTGTATGAATGTGTGAATGTTGCACTGGTGTATGAATGTGTGAATGTTGCTGTGTGAATGTTGCCGAATGTGTGAATGTTGCTCTGGTGTATGAATGTGTGAATGCTGGTGTATGAATGTGTGAATGTTGCACCGGTGTATGAATTGCACTGGTGTACGTGTGAATGTTGCACTGGTGTATGAACGTGCGTGAATGCTGCACTGGTGTATGAATGTGTGAGAATGTTGCCTGGTGTATGAACGTGTGTGAATGTTGCACTGGTGTATGAATGTTGCTCTGGTGTATGAACGTATGAATGTGTGAATGTTGCCTGGTGTATGAACGTGTGTGAGAATGTTGCTCTGGTGTATGAATGTGTGAATGTTGCACTGGTGTATGAATGTGTGAAATGTTGCTCTGGTGTATGAACGTGCGTGAATGTTGCACTGCGTATGAAAGATGTGTGAATGTTGCACTGGTGTATGAATGTGAATGTTGCTCTGGTGTATGAACGTGTGCGTGAATGTTGCACTGGTGTATGAATGTGTGTGAATGTTGCACTGGTGTATGAATGTGTGAATGTTGCACTGGTGTATGAATGTGTGAGAATGCGTACTGGTGTATGAATGTGTGAATGTTGCACTGGTGTATGAATGTGTGAGAATGTTGCTCTGGTGTATGAATGCGTGAACGTTGCACTGGTGTATGAACGTGCGTGAATGTTGCACTGGTGTATGAACGTGCGTGAGAATGTTGCACCTGGTGTATGAATGCGTGAATGTTGCACTGGTGTATGAACGTGTGAGAACGTTGCCTGGTGTATGAACGTGTGTGTGAATGTTGAATGTAAAAACGTGTGAATGTTGCTCTGGTGTATGAATGTGAGAATGTTGCACTGGTGTATGAATGTGTGAATGTTGCTCTGGTGTATGAATGTGTGAGAATGTTGCACTGGTGTATGAATGTGTGAATGTTGCTCTGGTGTATGAATGTGTGAATGTGCACTGGTGTATGAATGTGTGAATTTTGCTCTGGTGTGTGAATGTTGCTCTAGTATATGAACGTGTGTGAATGTTGCTCTGGTGTATGAACGTGCGTGAATGTTGCCTGGTGTATGAACGTGTATGAAATGTGCAGAATGTATGAACGTGCGTGAACGTGAGAATGTTGCTCTGGTGTATGAACGTGTGTGAATGTTGCTCTGGTGTATGAATGTGTGAATGTTGCTCTGGTGTATGAACGTGTGAGAATGTTGCACTGGTGTATGAACGTGTGTGAATGTTGCTCTGGTGTATGAACGTGTGAATGCTGCACTGGTGTATGAATGTGTGAATGCTGCACTGGTGTATGAACGTGCGTGAATGTTGCTCTGGTGCATGAATGCGTGCGAGAATGTTGCTCTGTGTATGAATGTGTGTGAATGTTGCACTGGTGTATGAATGTGTGTGAATGTTGCTCTGGTGTATGAACGTGTGAACGTTGCACTGGTGTATGAACGTGTGAGAATGTTGCACTGGTGTATGAACGTGTGAGAATGTTGCACTGGTGTATGGCGATGTGCGTGAATGTTGCACTGGTGTATGAACGTGTGTGAATGTTGCACTGGTGTATGAACGTGTGAGAATGTTGCACTGAAGTATGAAACTGTGAATGTTGCTGTGGTGTATGAATGTATGAGAATGTTTCACTGGTGTATGAACGTGTGTGAATGTTGCACTGCGTATGAATGTGTGAATGTTGCACTGGTGTATGAACGTGCGTGAACGTTGCACTGGTGTATGAACGTGCGTGAATGTTGCACTGGTGTATGAACGTGTGAACGTTGCTGGTGTATGAACGTGCGAATGTTGCACTGGTGTATGAACGTGTGAATGTTGCCTGGTGTATGAATGTGTGAGAATGTTGCTCTGGTGTATGAATGTGTGAATGTTGCTCTGGTGTATGAACGTGCGTGAGAATGTTGCTCTGGTGCATGAACGTGCGTGAATGTTGCCTGGTGTATGAATGAGAATGCTGCACTGGTGTGAACGTGTGAACGTTGCCTATGAACGTGTGTGAATGCCTGGTGCATGAATGTGTGGAGAACGTTGCACTGGTGTATGAATGTGCGTGAATGTTGCTCTGGTGTATGAACGTGTGAATGTTGCTCTGGTGTATGAATGTGAATGTTGCACTGGTGTATGACGTGTGTGAATGTTGCTCTGGTGTATGAATGTGTGAATGTTGCTCTGGTGTATGAATGTGTGAATGTTGCTCTGGTGTATGAATGTTCTGGTGTATGAATGTGTGAATGTTGCTCTGGTGTATGAATGTGTGAATGTTGCTCTGGTGTATGAATGTGTGAGAATGTTGCACTGGTGTATGAATGTGTGAATTTTGCTCTGGTGTGTGAATGTTGCTCTAGTATATGAACGTGTGTGAATGTTGCTCTGGTGTATGAACGTGTGAATGTTGCTCTGGTGTATGAATGTGTGTCAATGTTGCTCTGGTGTATGAATGTGTGAATGTTGCACTGGTGTATGAATGTGTGAATGTTGCACTGGTGTATAAATGTGTGTGAACGTTGCACTGGTGTATGAATGTGTGACTGGTGTATGAACGTGTGAATGTTGCACTGGTGTATGAACGTGTGAGAATGTTGCATCTGCGTGAACGTATGAATGCGTGTGAATGTTGCTCTGGTGTATGAACGTGTGAGAATGTTGCTGGTGTATGAATGTGTGAATGTTGCCTGGTGTATGAATGTGCGTGAACGTTGTAATGTTGTATGAACGTGTGAATGTTGCACTGTGTGAAGGATGTGTGAATGTTGCACTGGTGTATGAATGTGTGAATGTTGCACTGGTGTATGAACGTGCGAGAATGTTGCACTGGTGCATGAACGTGTGTGAATGTTGCACTGGTGTATGAAACGTGTGAGAATGTTGCTCTGGTGTATGCAGAACGTTGCACTGTTGCATGAATGCAAGAATGTTGCTCTGGTGCATGAATGTGTGAGAATGTTGCTCTGGTGTATGAACGTGTGTGAATGTTGCACTGGTGTATGAATGTGTGAGAATGTTTCTGGTGTATGAATGTGCGAATGTTGCACTGGTGTATGAATGTGCGTGAATGTTGCACTGGTGTACGAACGTGAATGTTGCTGGTGTATGAATGTGTGTGCGTGAATGTTGCACTGGTGTATGAACGTGTGTGAGAATGTTGCACTGGTATGGTGTGAATGTTGCTCTGGTGTATGAACGTGTGAATGTGCTGGTGTATGAATGCGTGAATGTTGCTCTGGTGTATGAATGTGAATGCTTGCACTGGTGTATGAATGTGTGAATGTTGCACTGGTGTATGAATGTGTGAATGTTGCCTGGTGTATGAATGTGTGAATGTTGCCTGGTGTATGAATGTTGCTCTGGTGTATGAACGTGTGTGAATGTTGCACTGGTGTATGAACGCGTGAATGTTGCTCTGGTGTATGAATGTGTGAGAATGTTGCACTGGTGTATGAATGTGTGAATGTTGCGGTGTATGAACGTGTGAATGTTGCACTGGTGTATGAATGTGAACGTGCACTGGTGTATGAACGTGAGAATGTTGCGTAACTGGTGTATGAACGTGCGTGAATGTTGCACTGGTGTATGAATGTGTGAATGCTTCTGCGTATGAATGTGCGTGAATGCTCTGGTGTATGAACGCGTGAATGTTGCTCTGTGTGTATGAACGTGTGAATGTTGCAACTGGTGTATGAACGTGTGAGAACGTTGCACTGGTGTATGAACGTGAATGTTGCTCTGGTGTATGAACGTGCGTGAACGTTGCACTGGTGTATGAATGTGAATGTTGCTCTGGTGTATGAACGTGCGAATGTTGCCGTGTATGAATGTGCGGAATGTTGCTCTGGTGTATGAATGCGTGAATGTTGCACTGGTGTATGAATGCGTGAATGTTGCACTGTGTATGAATGCGTGAATGTGCTCTGGTGTATGAATGTGTGAATGTTGCTCTGGTGTATGAATGTGTGAATGTTGCTGCGTATGAATGTGTGTGAATGTTGCTCTGGTGTATGAATGTGTGAATGTTGCTCTGGTGTATGAATGTGTGTGAATGTGCACTGGTGTATGAATGTGAGAACGTTGCACTGGTGTATGTGTGAACTGTTGTTGCTCTGGTGTATGAACGTGCTGAACGTGTATGAACTGGTGTGAACGTGTTGCACTGGTGTATGAACGGCGTGTGAATGGTGCATGAACGCGTGTATGAATGCGTGAATGTGAAGAACGTTGCTCTGGTGTATGAACGTTGCACTGGTATGAAGATGTGTGAATGCTGGTGAAACGTTGCACTGGTGTATGTGTGATGAATGTTGGTGTATATGAACGTGCGTGAATGTTGCACTGGTGCGCGAATGCGTATGAATGCACTGTGAATGTTGCACTGGTGTATGAACGTGTGTGAATGTTGCAACTGGTGTATGAACGTGCGTGAATGTTGCTCGGTGTATGAACGTGAGAATGTTGCTGCGTATGAATGTGATGAATGTTACTGGTGTATGAACGTGTGTGAATGTTGCACTGGTATGAACGTGTGAATGTTGCATGAAATGTGTGAACGTGCTCTGGTGTATGAATGCGTGTATGAATGTACTGCGCATGAATGCCTGTGAGAATGCCGTCTGCGTGAAGTGTGAATGTTGCACTGGTGTATGAATGTGTGAATGTTGCACTGGTGTATGAATGTGGTGAATGTTGCTCTGCGTATGAACTGTGAGAATGTTGCACTGGTGTATGAATGTGTGTGAATGTTGCACTGGTATGAACGTGTGAATGTTGCTGGTGTATGAATGCGTGAATGTTGCACTGGTGTATGAATGTGAGAATGTTGCACTGGTGTATGAATGTGAATGTTGCCTGGTGTATGAATGTGAGAATGTTGCTCTGGTGTATGAATGTGTGAATGTTGCACTGGTGTATGAATGTGTGAGAATGTTGCACTGGTGTATGAATGTGAATGTTGCTCTGGTGTATGAAAGTGTGAGAATGTTGCACTGGTGTATGAACGTGCGAGAATGTTGCACTCTGGTGTATGAATGTGAGAATGTTGCTCTGGTGTGTATGAATGTGAGAATGTTGCACTGGTGTATGAACGTGAATTGCTCTGGTGTATGAACGTTGCGTATGAACGTGAATGTTGCTCTGGTGTATGAATGTGTGAATGTTGCTGGTGTATGAACGTGTGTGAATGTTGCTCTGGTGTATGAACGTGTGTGAATGTTGCACTGGTGTATGAATGTGAATGTTGCTCTGGTGTATGAACGTGTGAATGTTGCACTGGTGTATGAATGTGTGTGAATGTTGCACTGGTGTATGAACGTGTGTGAACGTGTTGCACTGGTGTATGAAACGTGTGAATGTTGCACTGGTGTATGATGCGTGAATGTTGCTCTGGTGTATGAATGTGGTGAATGTTGCTCTGGTGTATGAAGAACGTGCGAACGGCTGGTGTGAATGTGCGAAATGAATGTTGCACTGGTGTATGAACGTGTGAGAATGCAATGATGGTGAAATGAACTGTGAGAATGTTGCTGCGTATGAAGCATAAGAACGTGCACTGGTGTAGAATGTTGCTGTGGTGTATGAACGTGTGTGAATGTTGCTCTGGTGTATGAATGTGCGAATGTTGCACTGGTATGAACGTGTGAATGTTGCACTGGTGTATGAATGTGTGAACTGATGTATGAAAGTGCGTGAATGTTGCTGCTGTATGAATGTGTGTGAACGTTGCACTGGTGTATGAACGTGTGAGAATGTTGCACTGGTGTATGAATGTTGCTCTGGTGAACGTGAGAATGTTGCACTGGTGTATGAATGTGAATGTTGCACTGGTGTATGAACGTGAGAATGTGCACTGGTGTATGAACGTGTGTGAATGTTGCACTGGTGTATGAAACGTGTGAATGTTGCTCTGGTGTATGAATGTGTGAATGTTGCACTGGTGTATGAATGTGTGAATGTTGCACTGGTGTATGAACGTGTGTGAATGTTGCACTGGTGTATGAATGTGAGAATGTTGCTCTGGTGTATGAATGTGAATGTTGCACTGGTGTATGAATGTGTGAATGTTGCTCTGGTGTATGAACGTGTGAATGTTGCTCTGGTGTATGAATGTGTGAATGTTGCACTGGTGTATGAATGTGTGAATGTTGCTGGTGTATGAACGTGCGTGAATGTTGCACTGGTGTATGAATGTGTGAATGTTGCACTGTATGAATGTGTGAATGTTGCCTGGTGTATGAATGTGTGAATGCTGCACTGGTGCATGAATGTGTGAATGTTGCTCTGGTGTATGAATGTGTGAATGTTGCACTGGTGTATGAATGTGTGAATGTTGCACTGGTGTATGAACGTGAGAATGTTGCCTGGTGTATGAAGTGTGTGAATGTTGCACTGGTGTATGAATGTGTGAATGTTGCTCTGGTGTATGAATGTGGAGAATGCTGGTGTATGAATGTGTGAATGTTGCTGTGCGTATGAATGTGTGAATGCTGGTCTGGTGTATGAACGTGTGTGAATGTTGCACTGGTGTATGAACGTGCGTGAATGTTGCACTGGTGTATGAACGTGTGAATGTTCTGGTGTATGAATGTGTGAATGTTGCACTGGTGTATGCGTGCATGAACGTGCGATGTGTGAATGTTGCACTGGTGTATGAATGTGAATGTTGAATGTATGAACGAAATGAACGTGTGAATGTTGCACTGGTGTATAAGAATGTGTGTGAATGTTGCACTGGTGTATGAATGTGTGAATGTTGCACTGGTGTATGAACGTGTGAATGTTGCACTGGTGTATGAATGTGTGAATGTTGCTCTGGTGTATGAACGTGTGAATGTTGCCGAATGGTACTGGTGTGTGAATGTTGCCTGGTGTATGAATGTGTGTGAATGTTGCTCTGGTGTATGAATGTGTGAGAATGTTGCACTGGTGTATGAATGTGCGTGCTCTGGTGTAATGACGTGCGAACGATGCATGTGTGTGAATGTTGCACTGGTGTATGAATGTGTGAGAATGTTGGTGCATGAATGAATGCGTGAGAATGTTGCTCTGGTGTATGAATGTGAGAATGTTGCACTGGTGTATGAACGTGTGTGAATGTTGCTCTGTATGAATGTGTGAATGTTGCACCGGTGTATGAACGTGCGAATGTTGCCTGGCGTAATGAATGTGTGTGAATGTTGTAACTGGTGTATGAACGTGTGAGAATGTTGCACTGGTGTATGAATGTGTGAATGTTGCATGGTGCAACGTGTGGAGAATGTTTGGTGTGACGTGAATGTTGCACTGGTGTATGAATGTGTGAATGTTGCACTGGTGTATGAATGTGTGTGAAATGTTGCCTGGTATGAACGTGCGAATGTTGCCTGGTGTATGAATGCGTGTGAATGTTGCACTGGGTGTATGAACGTGTGAATGTTGCTCTGGTGTATGAACGTGTGAGAATGTTGCACTGTATGAACGTGTATGAATGTTGCTGCTGGTGTATGAATGTGTGAATGTTGCACTGGTGTATGAATGTGTGAGAATGTTGCTGGTGTATGAACGTGAATGTTGCACTGGTGTATGAATGTGTGAGAATGTTCTCTGGTGTATGAATGTGTGAATGTTGCACTGGTGTATGAATGTGTGAATGTTGCACTGGTGGAATGTTTGGTGTATGAAGTGAGAATGTTGCCTGGTGTATGAACGTGTGAATGTTGCTCTGGTGTATGAATGTGTGAATGTTGTAACTGGTGTATGAACGTGAGAATGCTAACTGGTGTATGAACGTGCGTGAATGTTGCCTGGTGTATGAACGTGCGTGAATGTTGCTGCACTGGTGTATGAACGTGAGAATGTTGCACTGGTGTATGAACGTGTGAATGTTGCTCGGTGTATGAACGTGTGAATGTTGCTCTGGTGTATGAATGTGTGAATGTTGCACTGGTGTATGAAGTGTGAATGTTGCACTGGTGGTGTATGAATGTGTGTGAATGTTGCCTGGTGTATGAATGTGAGAATGTTGCACTGGTGTATGAATGTGTGTGAATGTTGCTCTGGTATGAACGTGCGAATGTTGCAACTGGTGTATGGCGAACGTGAGAATGTTGCACTGGTGTATGAACGTGTGAATGTTGCCTGGTGTATGAATGTGCGGTGAACGTTGCACTGGTGTATGAACGTGCGTAGAATGTTGCGTGGTGTATGAACGCGTGTGAATGTTGCCTGGTGTATGAACGTGAGAATGTTGCACTGGTGTATGAATGTGTGTGAATGTTGCCTGGTGCATGAATGTGTGAATGTCGCTGCACTGGTGTATGAATGTGTGAATGTTGCACTGGTGTATGAATGCGTGAATGTTGCACTGGTGTATGAAACGTGTGTGAATGTTGCCTGGTGTATGAATGTGTGAACGTTGCTCTGGTGTATGAACGTGTGAGAATGTTGCACTGGTGTATGAATGCGTGAATGTTGCACTGGTGTATGAACGTGAGAATGTTGCTCTGGTGTATGAATGTTGCACTGGTGTATGAATGTGTGAATGTTGCTCTGGTGTATGAATGTGTGAATGTTGCACTGGTGTATGAATGTGTGAATGTTGCACTGGTGTATGAACGTGTGTGAATGTTGCCTGGTGTATGAATGGTGTGAATGTTGCTCTGGTGTATGAATGTGTGAGAATGTTGCTGGTGTATGAATGTGTGTGAATGTTGCACTGGTGTATGAATGTGTGTGAATGTTGCTCTGGTGTATGAATGTGTGAACGTTGCACTGCGTATGAATGTGTGAACGGTGTGAATGTTGCACTGGTGTATGAATGTGTGAATGTTGCACTGGTGTATGAATGCGTGCAATGTTGCTCTGCGTATGAATGTGTGAATGTTGCTCTGGTGTATGAATGTGTGAATGTTGCCTGGTGTATGAATGTGCGTGAATGTTGCACTGGTATGAATGTGCGTGAATGTTGCAACTGGTGTATGAATGTGTGAATGTTGCACTGGTATGAACGTGCGTGAATGTTGCTCTGGTGTATGAATGCGTGAGAATGTTGCTCTGGTGTATGAATGTGTGAACGTTGCACTGGTGTATGAACGTGTGTGAATGTTGCACTGGTGTATGAATGTGTGTGAATGTTGCACTGGTGTATGAACGTGTGAGAATGTTGCACTGGTGTATGAATGTGTGAATGTTGCACTGGTGTATGAATGCGTGTGAATGTTGCTCTGGTGTATGAATGTGTGTGAATGTTGCTCTGGTGTATGAACGTGTGAATGTTGCTCTGGTGTATGAATGTGCGAATGTTGCCTGGTGTATGAACGTGCGAATGTTGCACTGGTGTATGAATGCGTGAATGTTGCACTGGTGTATGAAACGTGTGAATGTTGCTGGTGTATGAACGTGCGTGAATGTTGCACTGGTGTATGAATGCGTGAGAATGTTGCTCTGCGTATGAATGTGAGAATGTTGCTCTGGTGTATGAACGTGTGAATGTTGCTCTGGTGTATGAATGCGTGAGAATGTTGCACTGGTGTATGAATGTGTGAATGTTGCTCTGGTGTATGAATGTGCGTGAATGTTGCCTGGTGTATGAATGTGTGAGAATGTTGCACTGGTGTATGAACGTGAGAATGTTGCTCTGGTGTATGAACGTGAGAATGTTGCTCTGGTGTATGAACGCGTGAACGTTGCCTGGTGTATGAACGTGTGAATGTTGCACTGGTGTATGAATGTGAATGTTGCACTGGTGTATGAACGTGCGTGAATTGCACTGGTGTATGAACGTGTTGCTGCCTGGTGCATGAACGTGCGTGAATGTTGCTGGTGTATGAACGTGCGTGTGAATGTTGCACTGGTGTATGAATGTGTGAGAATGTTGCACTGGTGTATGAACGTGTGTGAGAATGTTGCACTGGTGTATGAAATGTGTGAATGTTGCACTGGTGTATGAACGTGTGAGAATGTTGCACTGGTGTATGAACGTGTGAATGTTGCACTGCGTATGAACGTGTGTGAATGTTGCACTGGTGTATGAATGTGCGTGAATGTTGCACTGGTGTATGAACGTGTGTGAATGTTGCTCCTGGTGTATGAACGTGTGAATGTTGCTCTGGTGTATGAATGTGCGTGAATGTTGCTCTGGTGTATGAATGCGTGTGAATGTTGCACTGGTGTATGAATGCGTGTGAATGTTGCACTGGTGTATGAACGTGTGTGAATGTTGCACTGGTGTATGAATGTGTGAATGTTGTCTGGTGTATGAACGTGTGAATGTTGCCTGGTGTATGAACGTGCGTGAATGTTGCACTGGTGTATGAACGTGTGAGAATGTTGCACTGGTGTATGAATGTGTGAACGTGAATGTTGCTCTGGTGTATGAACGTGCGTGAATGTTGCACCGGTGTATGAATGTGTGAATGTTGCACTGGTGTATGAATGTGTGGAATGTTGCACTGGTGTATGAAGCGTGAATGTTGCTCTGGTGTATGAATGCGTGTGAATGTTGCCTGGTGTATGAATGTGTGAATGTTGCACTGGTGTATGAATGTGTGAATGTTGCTCTGGTGTATGAATGTGTGTGAATGTTGCTCTGGTGTATGAACGTGTGAATGTTGCACTGGTGTATGAACGTGTGTGAACGTTGCCTGGTGTACGAATGTGCATGAATGTTGCCTGGTGTGTATGAATGTGTGAGAATGTTGCTGGTGTATGAAAGCGTGAATGTTGCTCTGGTGTATGAACGTGCGTGAGAATGTTGCACTGGTGTATGAATGTGCGTGAATGTATGAATGTGAGAATGTTGCACTGGTGTATGAATGTGTGAATGTTGCACTGGTGTATGAATGTGTGAATGTTGCACTGGTGTATGAATGCGTGTGAATGTTGCACTGGTGTATGAACGTGTGTGAATGTTGCTCTGGTGTGTATGAATGCGTGTGAATGTTGCACTGGTGTATGAATGCGTGAGAATGTTGCTCTGGTGTATGAACGCGTGAGAATGTTGCTCTGGTGTATGAACGTGTGAATGTTGCTCTGGTGTATGAATGTGTGAGAATGTTGCACTGGTGTATGAATGTGTGAATGTTGCTCTGGTGTATGAATGTGTGTGAATGTTGCACTGGTGTATGAATGTGTGAATGTTGCACTGGTGTATGAATGTGTGAATGTTGCACTGGAATGTTGCACTGGTGTATGAATGTGTGTGAATGTTGCTCTGGTGTATGAATGTGTGTGAATGTTGCACTGGTGTATGAATGCGTGAGAATGTTGCACTGGTGTATGAATGTATGATGTTGCCTGGTGTATGAATGTGTGTGAATGTTGCTCTGGTGTATGAACGTGTGAATGTTGCACTGGTGTATGAATGTGTGTGAATGTTGCCTGGTGTATGAATGTGTGAGAATGTTGCACTGGTGTATGAACGTGTGTGAATGTTGCACTGGTGTATGAATGTGTGAATGTTGCTGGTGTATGAATGTGTGAATGTTGCACTGGTGTATGAATGTGTGAATGTTGCATGTATGTTGCACTGGTGTATGAATGTGTGAATGTTGCTCTGGTGTATGAACGTGTGAGAATGTTGCTCTGGTGTATGAACGCGGAGAATGTTGCTCTGGTGTATGAATGTGTGAATGTTGCTCTGGTGTATGAACGTGTGAGAATGTTGCTCTGGTGCATGAATGTGAGAACGTTGCCTGGTGTATGAACGTGAATGTTGCACTGGTCGCATGAACGTGCGAATGTTGCCTGGCGTATGAAGCGTGAACGTTGCTCTGGTGTATGAACGTGTGAATGTTGCTCTGGTGTATGAACGTGTGAATGTTGCACTGGTGTATGAATGTGTGAGAATGTTGCACTGGTGTATGAACGTGTGAGAATGTTACTCTGGTGTATGAATGTGTGTGAATGTTGCACTGGTGTATGAATGTGAGAACGTTGCACTGGTGTATGAATGTGAATGTTGCACTGGTGTATGAATGTGTGAGAATGTTGCACTGGTGTATGAATGTGTGAAAATGTTGCTCTGGTGTATGAATGTGTGCGAATGTTGCTCTGGTGTATGAACGTGTGAGAACGTTGCTCTGGTGTATGAATGTGTGAATGTTGCTCTGGTGTATGAACGTGAGAATGTTGCAACTGGTGTATGAACGTGCGAATGTTGCTCTGGTGTATGAATGTGTGTGAATGTTGCACTGGTGTATGAATGTGTGAATGTTGCACTGTGGTGTATGAATGCGTGAGAATGTTGCCTGGTGTATGAACGCGTGAGAATGTTGCCTGGTGTATGAACGTGTGTGAACGTTGTTGGTGTATGAATGTGAATGTTGCACTGGTGTATGAACGTGAACGTTGCTGGTGCATGAACGTGTGAATGTTGCCTGGTGTATGAATGAGAATGTTGCACTGGTGTATGAACGTGTGAGAATGTTGCACTGGTGTATGAACGTGTGTGAATGTTGCACTGGTGTATGAATGTGTGAATGTTGCTCTGGTGTATGAACGTGTGTGAATGTTGCTCTGGTGTATGAATGTGTGAATGTTGCCTGGTGTATGAATGTGCGTGAATGTTGCTCTGGTGTATGAATGTGTGTGAATGTTGCACTGGTGTATGAACGTGCGTGAATGTTGCACTGGTGTATGAACGTGTGAATGTTGCTCTGGTGTATGAATGTGTGTGAACGTTGCTCTGGTGTATATGAATGTGTGAGAATGTTGCTCTGGTGTATGAATGTGTGAGAATGTTGCACTGGTGTATGAACGTGTGTGAATGTTGCTCTGGTGTATGAATGCGTGAGAATGTTGCACTGGTGTATGAATGTGTGAGAATGTTGCTCACTGGTGTATGAATGCGTGAATGTTGCACTGGTGTATGAACGTGTGAATGTTGCTCTGGTGTATGAACGTGTGAGAATGTTGCACTGGTGTATGAATGTGTGTGAATGTTGCTCTGGTGTATGAATGTGTGAATGTTGCACTGGTGTATGAACGTGTGAGAATGTTGCTCTGGTGTATGAATGTGTGAGAATGTTGCACTGGTGTATGAATGTGTGTGAATGTTGCACTGGTGTATGAATTGCCTGGTGTATGAACGTGTGAATGTTGCACTGGTGGCGAATGTGTGAATGTTGCTCTGGTGTATGAATGTGTGAATGTTGCACTGGTGTATGAACGTGCGAGAATGTTGCTCTGGTGTATGAACGTGTGAATGTTGCACTGGTGTATGAATGTGTGAGAATGTTGCCTGGTGTATGAATGTGTGAATGTTGCACTGGTGTATGAATGCGTGAGAATGTTGCTCTGATGTATGAAAGTGTGAATGTTGCACTGGTCTATGAATGTGTGTGAATGTTGCACTGGTGTATGAATATGTGTGAATGTTGCACTGGTGTATTGGTGTATGAATGTGTGAACGTTGCTCTGGTGTATGAATGTGTGAGAATGTTGCACTGGTGTATGAACGTGCGTGAACGTTGCTCTGGTCTATTAACGTGTGTGAATGTTGCACTGGTGTATGAATAACGTTGCAACTGGTGTATGAATGTGCGTGAATGTTGCTCTGGTGTATGAATGTGTGTGAATGTTGCTCTGGTGTATGAATGTGTGTGAATGTTACACTGGTGTATGAAAGTGTGAATGTTGCTCTGGTGTATAAATGTGTGTGATTGTTGCTCTGATGTACGAATGTGTGAATGTTGCACTGGTGTATGAACGTGTGAGAATGTTGCTCTGGTGTATGAATGTGTATGAATGTTGCTCTGGTCTATAAATGTGTGTGAATGTTGCTCTGGTGTATGAATGTGTGTGAATGTTGCACTGATGTATGAAAGTGTGAATGTTGCTCTGGTGTATGAATGTGTGTGAATGTTGCTCTGGTGTATGAACGTGTGTGAATGTTGCACTGGTGTATGAATGTGTGTGAATGTTGCACTGGTGTATAAATGTGTGTGAATGTTGCTCTGGTGTATGAATGTGTGAATGTTGCTCTGGTGTATGAACGTGTGTGAATGTTGCACTGGTGTGTATGAATGTTGCTCTGGTGTATAAATGTGTGAATGTTGCACTGGTGTATGAATGTGTGTGAATGTTGCACTGGTGTATGAATGTGTGTGAATGTTGCACTGGTGTATGAACGTGTGTGAATGTTGCACTGGTCTATGAATGTGTGAATGTTGCACTGGTCTATGAATGTGTGAATGTTGCACTGGTGTATGAATGTGTGAATGTTGCACTGGTGTATGAATGTGTGAGAATGTTGCTCTGGTCTATGAACGTGTGAGAATGTTGCTCTGGTGTATGAATGTGTGTGAATGTTGCTCTGGTCTATGAATGTGTATAAATGTTGCTCTGGTGTATGAACGTGTGAGAATGTTGCTCTGGTCTATGAACGTGTGAGAATGTTGCTCTGGTGTATGAATGTGTGTGAATGTTGCACTGGTGTATGAATGTGTGAATGTTGCTCTGGTGTATGAACGTGTGTTTGAACGTTGCACTGGTGTATGAATGTGTGTGAATGTTGCACTGGTGTATGGTGAACGTTGCTGGCTGGTGCATAAAACGTGTGCGAATATTGCTCTGGTGTATGAATGTGTGAATGTTGCACTGGTGTATGAACGTGTGTGAATGTTGCCTGCACTGGTCTATGAACGTGTGTGAACGTTGCCTGGTCTATGAACGTGCGTGAATGTTGCTCTGGTCTATGAATGTGTGTGAATGTTGCACTGGTGTATGAATGTTGCTCTGGTGTATGAATGTGTATGAATGTTGCACTGGTGTGTTGCTCTGGAGTATGAATGTGTATGAACGTTGCTCTGCTGTATGAATGTGTGAATACAGCTACTGGTGTATGAATGTGCGAATGTTGCACTGGTGTATGAACGTGTGTATGAACGTTGCTCTGGTGTATGAACGTGTGAATGTTGCTCTGGTCATGAATGTGTGAATGTTGCCTGGTGTATGAATGTGTGAATGTTGCACTGGTTTATGAACGTGTGCGTGAATGTTGCTCTGGTGTATGAACGTGTGAGAATGTTGCTCTGGTATATGAATGTGTGAATGTTGCTCTGGTGTATGAACGTGAGAATGTTTCTCTGGTGTATGAACGTGTGTGAATGTGAGAATGTGCACTGGTGTATGAATCTGTGAATGTTGCACTGGTGTATGAACGTGCCTGAATGTTGCTCTGGTGTATGAATATGTGTGAATGTGCACTGGAGAAAGAATGTGTGAATGTTGCTCTGGTGTATGAATGTGTGAGAATGTTGCACTGGTGTATGAACGTGACTGAATGTTGCTCTGGTGTATGAATGTGTCTGAATGTTGCACTGGGGTAGAATGTGTGAATGTTGCTCTGGTGTATGAATGTTGCTCTGGTGTATGAATGTTGCTCTGGTGTATGAATGTGTGTGAATGTTGCTCTGGTGTATGAATGTGTCAATGTTGCACTGGTGTATGAATGTGCTATGAATGTTGTTCTGGTGTATGAATGTGTGAATGGTGCACTGGTGTATGAATGTGTGTGAATGGTGAATGTTGCACTGGTGTATGAATGTGTGTGAATGTTGCACTGGTGTATGAACGTGTGTGAACTTTGCACTGGTCTATGAATGTGTGAATGTTGCACTGGTGTATGAATGTGTGAGAATGTGCACTGGTGTATGAATGTGAGAATGTTGCACTGGTGTATAAATGTGTGAGAATGTGCACTGGTGTTTGAATGTGTGAATGTTGCACTGGTCTATGAATGTGTGAATGTTGCACTGGTGTATGAACGTGTGAATGTTGCACTGGTATATGAATGTGTGAATGTTGCTCTGGTGTATGAGTTGTTCTGGTGTATGAACGTGCGTGAATGTTGCTCTGGTGTATGAATGTGTCAATGTTGCACTGGTGTATGAATGTGTGAATGTTGCTCTGGTGTATGAATGTGTGAATGTTGCACTGGTGTATGAATGTGTGTGAATGTTGCACTGGTGTATGAATGTGTGAATGTTGCACTGGTGTATGAATGTGTGTGAATGTTGCACTGGTGTATAAACGTGTGAATGTTGCACTGGTCTATGAATGTGAATGTTGCACTGGTGTATGAACGTGTGAATGTTGCACTGGTGTATGAATGTGTGAGAATGTTGCTCTGGTGTATGAATGTGCGTGAATGTTGCACTGGTGTATGAACGTGCGAGAATGTTCCTCTGGTATATGAACGTGTGAATGTTGCTCTGGTGTATGAACGTGTGAATGTTGCTCTGGTGTTTGAACGTGTGAATGTTGCACTGCTGTATGAATGTTTATAATTGTTGCTCTGGTGTATGAATGCGTGAATGTTGCACTGGTGTATGAATGTGTGTGAATGTTGCACTGGTGTATGAACGTGTGAATGTTGCCTGGTGTATGAACGTGTGTGAATGTTGCTCTGGTGTATGAATGTGTGAATGTTGCACTGGTGTATGAATGTGTGTGAATGTTGCACTGGTGTATGAATGTGTGAATGTTGCTCTGGTATGAATGCTGTGAATGTGTATGCGTGAATGTTGCACTGGTGTATGAATGTGTGAGAATGTTGCACTGGTGTATGAATGTTGCCTGGCTGGTGTATAAATGTGTGAATGTTGCTCTGGTGTATGAATGCGTGAATGTTGCACTGGTGTATGAATGTGTGTGAATGTTGCTCTGGTGTATGAATGTGTGTGAATGTTGCTCTGGTCTATGAATGAAAGTGAATGTTGCCTGGTCTATGAATGTGTGTGAATGTTGCACTGGTGTATGAATGTTGCTCTGGTGTATGAATGTGTATGAATGTTGCACTGGTGTATGAATGTGTGAATGTTGCTCTGATGTATGAACGTGTGAATGTTGCACTGGTGTATGAATGTGTAAATGTTGCTCTGGTGTATGAACGTGTGAATGTTGCTCTGGTGTATGAATGTGTGAATGTTGCAACTGGTGTATGAATGTGTGAATGTTGCACTGGTGTATGAATGTGTGAATGTTGCTCTGGTGTATGAACGTGTATGAATGTTGCTCTGGTATGAATGTGTGTAGAATGTTGCTCTGGTGTATGAACGTGTGTGAATGTTGCACTGATGTATGAAGTGCGTGAATGTTGCTCTGGTGCATGAATGTGCTGTGAATGTTGCTCTGGTGTATGAATGTGAAATGTTGCACTGGTTTACGAATGTGTGAATGTTGCACTGGTGTATGAATGTGTGAATGTTGCACTGGTGTATGAATGTGCGTGAATGTTGCACTGGTGTATGAACGTGCGTGAATGTTGCTCTGGTGTATGAATGTGTGTGAATGTTGCACTGGTGTATGAATGTGTGAATGTTGCACTGGTGTATGAACGTGTGAGAATGTGCACTGGTGTATGAATGCGTGAATGTTGCACTGGTGTATGAAAGCGTGTGAATGT
>JALDNG010003247.1:0-28727 GCA_024349245.1 Neodontobutis hainanensis | reverse complement strand
TTCAACAAATTTTAACTTGTGCCTGCTTTTAAATTTAGCAAAAAGGAGGCGTTGGTTAGTCACTGACTTTTAAACTAGTAGTAACTTTTAGGAATGTGCAGAAAACAACTGCAGGGGTCTACTGTGGCTTGTGTATTTAGTATGGAGATCTGTCCCATCAACTCCTCTTTTAATTTGGGCGAGAAATTTTGGGCAGGACCCCTGCTGGATTGTCGTGGCAAAATGATCTGAAACTGACCGCTGTTTATGAATCAATCACAGGCTCAAGAAACAATGATGGTACTGTACAGAGTATAACCACAAACACATTTAAAACCTCAAAATGCAAGCCTGTGTAATGGGAAAATTATATTTTCCTCTTTCACATGCTCTGTGCTGTCCTTGACCGCAGCAGAATGATATGTGCACCACCTTTGCTACTGTTTTAAAACTGATACAATTGTCTTATACAGAGACAACTCTGTTTTCTGAGAAAACCAGTAAAATGCTGATTCATGTCAGACGGCTCACTCTCTGAGAGTCAGTGTGTCATTTTTCTTATCTGCTGTGATTTCAGTATAAATTCTAAGCCCGCCTAGTTAACATTGGGACTGTTCATGCAACTCTGTACACAGACAGATTTGTATTTTCCATTCCTCCTTTTGCAAAAGATGTCTCTGAATTCTTTTTTCCTTTTTCCTTAAATAAATCACCAAAAGACATCTGTTGTTTTCTCTCAAACTTATTCCACAATAATACATTTATTTTTTCAACCACAATTCTTGGTGTCAGAAGTGGGATCGAAGATTGACGGCTGGACCCGGCTGAAGGACAAGGGTGTGATCAACCAGACCGTTCCAAGAGGTCTCCTCTTCCCCAAATTTTCTTCTGGGCGGGAGGATTGTCCGATGCCGACCCTCCAATCGTCATCTCTCGATCCAACGTACTCAAATAACCTCCAAACGGTAAAATTATTACAAATTTATAAATTAAGAGAAAACATTTTGTAACAGTGTCTAAAGGTGATTTTTTGACTGTAACAAAGCCTAGACCAGGAATGGTCTATTATTATTACCATAAGTCAGGATTGACTGAGCAGGATTGCCATAAAATGAGTAATAATAATTTCTGAATAGGCTTTGTGAAAAGTTTTTCTTTTGTTTTATGTCTGGACTGGATTGTCCTAATCTGAAAACCGAGACCGGATGGTCCTAAAATTATTAATATGGCTGGATTGCCACATAATAATTTTAAAAGGTTTTGTATCTGTATTAGAAACCCTGACTGGGAAGGTCTATTATTGTTGATTTGAGTCTGGATTGACTGAGCAGGATTGCCATTCGACAGTAATTTCTGAAAGGGTTTTCTAGAAGCCCTGACCTGAACGGTCTATTGTTATTACCATAAGTCAGGATTGACTGAGCAGGATTGCCATAAAATGAGTAATAATAATTTCTGAAAGGGTTTTTTTAGTTGTTTTTTAGTTGTTTTTTAGTTGTTTTTAGTTTTTGTTAGTCTTGTGTTGTTGTTTTGTTTAGTTTTTGTTAGTTTGTGTTGGTTTTAGTACTTCTAAAACTTCTCTATGATCTGTCTGAACCTTATATACTGACAAGTATTTAATTAATCTGAAATATGGGATCCAATACAAGTAAAACAGTCCTGCAAAGGACTTCTGTGAATTCAATGTGATGTATATGATAGAAACCTGGCCAGGGAGTTGTGATAAAATGGATGAATGGAAGTTGTATGGTTTTAATGGACGAATGAGTGAAAGTAGTTTGACTGCTTTACGCAATAGAATACAAGATGCAGAAAAGAGACTTATGTCCAAAAAAAATCAGTAAACCTGAAGCAAATAAAGGAGATTAAAAGACATTATGAATGTTTAGAGATGTGGGAAAAAGCAGCTGAAGCAAAGAAACAGAAAGAAAAAGAAAATAGGGAAAGAAATTTAAAACACTTAGATACAGTAAAGGGGCCATTTCAAAGCATAGGTAATAAAGCAACTGATAACATAACTAATGCGATGTCCTCTTGTTTTCCGAGTCTGACCCAGCCTGTTGGTCCGGCACTCATGAGTGAAGATGATGACCAGACCTACGTCACTGCTCTCGCTGCTGCACATCTCCACAGTGAAGAAAAGGGAGGGCTCCAGAGGCAGAGACAAGCGGCTCAGACACATGCAGCTTCTACAACAGCTGCTCAACTGTACCCAGATCTGACCACACAGGCTGAAACAAACGCCCTGATGAACACAGGACTGTCAAGTCCTGTCACCAAACCTCCTCCATATGACTCTGCCACCAGTCCTAAGAACTCTAACAACCCCTTCACAACTGAACTTTCATCAGACAAATCTTTCTCCTTCCTGTCCCCGTCTCACACGAGAAGCAAGACACCCTATGGGGCTGTGTTTCAAGCTCCTATGATTGAATTTCCGAATCCAGCTCCACCACCACCAGCCCCAGACAATGAAACTGAAGTACAACGCCAAAGACGACTGGCTGAACACCCCTGCGCCTGTGCTTATGTATCGCTCACCAGACCCCTCAAGATGGACTCAATTAATCAAAGACAATATACCTCCTATTAACAGAGGAGGCGCCACAGTGGGCCAAAAATTCAAACTGTTCTGTCAAGTGCACAGGCCCACCGGTGCAGAAATCCATGGTATTCTGAGAACTATCTGCAACTTAGAAGATTACTCAAAAATTCAAGCAGCGGTTGAAGACCGTGACGGCATAAATTCTCTTCCCACAATCCAATAGGACGACAACACTGACTATGCCAGATACGTGACGCCATTGTCACCGCTCTGACCCAGCAGTTCCCAGCCCGCATGGACATGAACGTTTTGATGTCACTAAGACGTGGAGAAGATGAATCAGTCATGTCTTTTGCCGCTAGAGCACGCCAACATTGCATTCAACACAGCGGCCAGGCTGCCACTGCCTGGACAGCTGAACACACCAGTACATTTGAAGAACTGTTCAAAATGATGTTAAAAAACGGCCTTGGAAAAGACATTGTTAAAATTATGACAGACAAAATGGTGGGCTCATGGGACACAAACCGTGTCCAAGAAATTCTCCGCTATGCCCAGGACGCAGAAATCAGATGTGCCAATAAAAAGAAAAGTGGATGCAAAATTGGTCTCCACTTTTGCAAAAATGACCTTTGCCCAACCATCACATTTCAACAGAGGCAGAGGACGACTAAGAGGAAGAGGTCGTGGACGCCCAGACAGAGACGAGGTTGAGCGACGCAGAAAGTCCCAACTGTGTTTCATTTGCGCTGAACCAGGCCATTGGGCTGACAACTGTCCCAAGAAAAGAAGAGACCGAGCTGACCAACGCCCTGACACTGCTCTGAGTGACCCCAACTGACTGGCTGGTGATGATGAGGAACCGAGGACTTCGCCTCGCAAAATGAGATGAGTATAACACACGAAAAGGACACCACACCTGTCACTGACGATGCACACAACACCGCACTGCTCACAAGCAATGAAGACGCGCTTGCAACTGATCCACTGCTTGCCTTAGTGACAGAAACCATTAAGAAACTTGAAATGACAAAAAAAGCTGAAATGTTTAAAGGTACCTATGCTAAGTTAACAACATCGTGTGTGAAAAATTACCGGTAATAAAATGTGACATCAATGGAAAAACTCTGTCATTTATGGTTGACTCTGGGGCCACAAAATCTCTGATCAGAAAAGACCAAATTCAAACTGCATTAAATGGCAAAACAACTCACTCCATTAGTGCGAGTGGACAGATTGTTAAAGAACCATTCACAAAACCTCTATCTGTAACCTGGCATTTACCTGATCTATCAGTGTCCACTACACACAGCTTTCTGTTGTCTGAGTTGTGTCCAGTGAACCTAATAGGTCGTGACCTTATGTGCGCACTAGGAATTACCTTGTCTGCAGACGAAAATGGTATCAAAATCAAACAAACCAAATCTGAATATTGCTTAATAAAATGTGAAGTGACCACTCCATTGTATGTGTATCAGTGGAAATTGGACCATCTGCTGACTCCAAATGTGTTACACAAAGCTAAACAATACATGAGCTCATCCTCTGAATTCATGAAGGCAAATGCACTACATGTTACAGCGCATGTCTCCATGGGTCCAGATGAACAGTATGAAGAAAGCTGGTACCGACAAACTACTGACCGACTCATTCTGAATGGACTGTACTTTAACCAAGATTTTTGCGCTTATAATGTTCCATTACCTCACAAACTGTCAAAGTTCTTCAAAATCCAAAACTCAGCCCCGCATGTCTCAATAGCCAAACCACATAACAAACAATGGCGTGATGTTGGTCTTTTATGGCAAAATGTTTAAAAGCTACAGACTGGAAACAAGACCCAGATAATCCAGACATTTACCACTCTCACAAGCTTGACACATGCTATGTGCCATTCACTGCAGGAGTCAATTGTAACCGCTCCTGCTACCTTCTTCCTCAAAATGACTCCACCCCATCTTCCTGTCACACACTCGCAAAAGTCGATGCTCAGCCTCCCACACCCAGTGATGTGTCTCCACTGTTAACACAGTTACCAGACTCATTGTGGGCCAAACACAAATATAATGTAGGTTTAATTAAAAACTGTAAACCTCTCCAACTAACTCCAAAGTCCGAATACAGACCAAAAGCACGTCAATATTCTCTGAAGCCTGAAGCTGAACAGGGGATAAAACCAGTCTTTGACTCTCTGCTGAAAGCAGGTGTAATTGTTGAGTGCTCTGACTCTCCCTGCCGTACTCCAATTTTCCCTGTAAAAAAGATCAGACCACAGGAAATGCCCACTGAGTGGCGTTTTGTCCAAGACCTGCGTGCTGTGAACGAAGCTATTCACTCTCCAGCACCAATCTGTCCCAATCCATACACCATCATGTCACAAATTCCAACAACTTCAAAATGGTTCTCTGTGGTTGACGTTTCAAATGCTTTTTTCTCTGTACCTGTCCATCCAGACTCCCAGTTTTGGTTTGCCTTTGAATTTGCAGGAAAACTCTATTCCTGGTCTCGAATGCCACAAGGCCTAAATTGCGCTCCTAGTGTTTACTGTCAGGCATTACGTGACAGTCTATCTCATTTGACACTTCAACACTGCCATTTTGCAGTGCGTTGATAATATCATGCTCTGTTCAGACACGAAGGAGCAGTGTGAGACTGACACACTGCTTCTATTAAATCACCTAGCTGAGCAGGGCCACAAGGTTTCACTTTCTAAAATTCAGTTTGTAAAACAGAAAGTTCAGTTTCTTGGTCATGTCATCACTCACTCACAAAAAAGCATTACTACAGACAGGGTGACAGCCATTGCCAACTTCCCAAAACCAATGACTAAGAAACAAATACTGTCTTTCCTTGGCATGTGCTCTTACTGCAGAACTTTTATTCCAAATTACTCTACTGTAGAACGCCCACTACGTGATCTTACTCTGAAAAAAGACATGACACTTCACTCCAAATTCACATGGACACCTGAGGCTGACTCTGCATTTACTCATTTGAAACTGCTACTACAGACAGCCCCTGCATTGGCATTGCCAAACCCTGACAAGCCTTTTTCCAATTTGTTGATGAACGTGATGGTTGTATGAATTCTGTTCTCGCCCAAAAACAGGGACAGCTGCTGAAGCCTGTGGGTTACTTCGACACACCTTGATCCTGTTGCTAGAGGCCACCCATCATGTCTCCGTCCTTTAGCAGCCTGTGAAGCAGCAATAATTGCCTCGTCCCTATGTAGGCTACAGTCATCTCACCCTTTTTGCTCCACATGCTGTCTCCAACATTCTGACTGAACAAAAGACAGCTCACTTGACCCCTGCTCGTCAGCTACGTTACAACACCACTCTTCTGAACCTACCGAATGTTGAGGTTAAACTAGGGCTGGACAATAATTCAATATCAATATATATCGCAATATTTTTTTCAATAACGATGATATGATTATTAAACACATTTTCGATATTTCGATATAATAATATATATTATAATAATAATATAACAGCATTTGTCACTGACTGACGTTAGGTGCGCAGCCGTCAGAAAGAGCAGAACACCATTGGCTACTTTTGTGATGACGTACACCGCAGAGTCACGAAAGCAGTGCTCAGCACAGCAGTAGTAGGCTGATATCTCCAACGCCGCAAATTTTAGCTACAAAATGAGCGCCCTGACGGCAATACAAATTTGACTGAACGAGCTTCCACAAGTGAGGAGAAATCAGACGAAATAGTTGATAAGAGAGGAAAGACTAATTCAGTGGTATGGAAGTGGTTCGGCTATCTGAGAGCTGATAAACTTCAGGTTTCAGCGTGCTGCAAAATGTGCCGGAGAGTAGTGCCGACTAGCAGCGGAACACATCAAATCTGTTCCACCATCTGAAGCAGTTCCACCCGATAGAACATTCTGAGAGTCAGAAGATGAGGCACCATAAAAGTTTAAGCCAACAACCTGGCCATCAAACAACACCACCATCATCATCCCCAACACCAGTTGTGTCAAAAGAGAAACCCATGCAGCAAACACAGATCGCTGCATTCATGCCTTATGACAAACAGTCTAAACGTCATAAAGACATTACAAAGGCTGTAACAAACTTCTTGGCTAAGGACATGATGCCGTTTACTACGGTGGAAAACGTGGGCTTCAGGAAAATGATTTCAATCATCGACCCAAGATACGAGCTCCTGGCGAAAATATTTTTCGCGCGCAGCTATCCCTGCACTTTATGGTGAAGTTAGGGAAAGGGTGGAGCAACAACTTAAGTCAGTGTCATATTTCGCGACCACTGCTGACCTGTGGTCAAGCCGAACCTCAGAACCATACTTAAGCCTGACAGTCCACTTTATTGATCAAGATTGGAAGCTTGTCAGCTTATGCCTTCAGACGGTCTACTTTCCTGAGGATCACACGGGCGAATCAATTGCAGCCGGACTTGCAGATGCGCTCTCCTCCTGGGGACTCCGTGAGGACCGGCAGGTCTGCATCACCACAGATAGCGGGACCAATATCATCAAAGCCGCTGAGTTGAACAGATGGACAAGACTACAATGCTTGGGCATCGATTGAACTCTGCTATTGGTAAGTTATACACAGCAATATAATGGTAGTGTTATGTTAAAGCTGCATGTAACCTTTTTGGTCAAAAATTTGCAAAATGTATATGAGCCAGTACATCATGAATCCAATATCCAAACCGTGTTTTTGTCTTATCCTGAATCACTACGTTACACTATAATAAGTGTTTATGTTCGACTATTTTAAACTCTTCGCTCGGCTCTGCTGCAGAGTAGCCCAGTACCTGCGTGATTCGTCATAGACATAAACAGAGAAAAGTAGTTCCGGGTACAATGTTCTGCCACAAGATGCATGCAGAGCACCACACGTTACGGACTGCAGCAACTTTAATTGATTTTGTTTATATTAAATCATTGTTCCTAATTAGTACTTAGTTGTAACTATAATACTTACCCTGTAGTTGATTAAGTGATTTTATTCCCCCTATTTAAGTGATTTTATAGGCTATTCCTTTAATGTTTATTCAAGACATATTTGTATGGATTATACATACAGCAATTCTTTCAATTAAATTCAAAGGTGTTTTACTGGCATTGGAACACATGTTTACATATGTGAACATATGAATATTGCTACATATGTTAATTTGCCAAATCAAGTGTGAAGTAAAAAAAAAAATATGCAAGCAGAAGAATTTTGCAGTAAGAATAATATGATTAAATAACAAATTGTAGTTAAAATATAAATACAAATTATAAGTATATTGATTTTTTTCACTGTCTACAGAGAAAGTTAACCAAGACAAGCGGGTGGACAGCAATTGGGGTCTGTAAAAAGGTGGTGGCTGCCTTCTCCTACTCCTGGAAGAAGAAACGGGACCTTGCAGCTGCTCAGGAGGAGTATCACTTGCCAAAGCACAAGCTCATCAGTGAAACACCAACAAGATGGGGCTCACGTCAACAAATGGTGAAGCGGGTTCTGGAGCAGAAAAGGGCCATCACAGAAGTCCTCTCAAAGGACAAGAAGACCAGACCGCTGGTTCCTAACTGGCAAGATGTGGATGTTTTAGAGTCTATAGATGCAGCTCTAAGCCCACTCCTCGAATTCACTGATGCCTTGTCTGGTGAATCCTATGTCAGTGTATCATTTCTAAAACCAGTGATGCATCT
This sequence comes from Neodontobutis hainanensis, assembly GCA_024349245.1. Classification (NCBI taxonomy): domain Eukaryota; kingdom Metazoa; phylum Chordata; class Actinopteri; order Gobiiformes; family Odontobutidae; genus Neodontobutis; species Neodontobutis hainanensis. The sequence continues at coordinate 20,525 of JALDNG010003247.1, read as the reverse complement.
CTTCAACACCTCCATCTTGAAGGAAGCAGAGGACGACACAGAGCTCGCCAGGACCATAAAGACAACAGTAATGGGATACCTTAACCAAAAATATGATGACCCAGCCATGGATAATCTACTTGACATGGCATGCCTCGTTGACCCAAGATTCAAGCTTCAGTACACTCAGGAGGAGAAGAGAGAATACATCAAAGAGAGAGCTGTGTTGGAGATGCTGAAGGAGAGAGATCTGTTGTGGTCAGGGAAGAGGAGTCCAGAGAAAAAGCCATGAGAGACACTTTTGTACCACCCAAAAAAACAAAGCGTTCTTTGGCTAGCATTTTTTCAAACAGGCCCACCACTACTACTGACACAGAAAACTTGAGTGCACAGCAGGCAGTTGAGAGGGAGCTCGGCAACTACCTTCTGTCTCCATATGCTGACAATGACTCAAATCCTCTGGATTGGTGGAAAGTTTATCAAAAAAACTTCCCTAGAGTAAGTCAACTGGCACAACTTTACTTGTGCATTCAGGCCACAAGCTCCCCCTCTGAGAGGGTTTTTAGTACAGGTGGCAACATTGTCACATGTAAAAGGGCATCTCTGAAGCCAGATAATGTAGACCAGCTTGTATTTCTTGCCAGAAACCTCTAGAGCCTGTCATAGGATGTCATCAACACTCAACAATGTCCCTGCCCCAGCAACATGTGTTTTTATTGTTGCTCACTCTTTTTCTCTTTTTTTCTGCAACTGAGCACTTTTCATATTTTTTTTTATCCTGGCTGAAGCACTTTGGTTTATAAGAACAAGTTTTGTGTTATAATCAGCCTGTTATTGTTTAAAGATAAATATATTAATAAGGTCAGTCTGAGAGTCTTATGTTTATTTCACTTTTCTTGTTTGTATAAAGGTTAAATACAAATAAAAGGTAAACTTTCATTTATTTGTACTGTTTTTATTTCTAAAATATTATGTAGTTTTATAGGAGGAGGTTTCATAGACTTGGCAAATTAATTTTAATTTATTATTTATTTATAATTAATTTAAAATGAATTAACCTCAGAAGATTGTCGGTACAGACATCTGTTGTGGCGTTATTGGCAGTTTTTCTGAGGCTTTTATATTGTTCATATTGATATCGAAATTATATCGTATTGACCGAAATTAAGAAATATATTGTGATATATAATTTGGCCATATCGTCCAGCCCTAGGTTAAACGTTGTAACACTCTCAACCCTGCTACACTTCTGCCTCTCTCAGAGGAGGGAGAACCTCACTGTTGTCTCTCTGAACTTGACCTTATCTGTCTGCCAAGACTTGATTTGACTGACACTCTTCTTTCTAATCCTGAACTCATTTTTATGTAGATGGTTCAGCTTCCAAGGACCCAACCACCGGTACTGCACACGTTGGATATGCAGTTGTGGGCGATCATGCAACAGTGACGTCATCTCCTCTCAGTCCTCGGTTATCAGCGCAAGCAGCAGAACTAATTGCTCTGACCAAAGCCTGTCAATTGGCATCTGGTAAAACAGTTAACATTTACACAGACAGTCAATATGCATTTGGTGTTCTACACAACCATGCAGCACTTTGGCGCCACAGAAAATTCCTCAAATCTGATGGCAAACCCATTTCACACAAAGATTTGATTTCTGATCTCTTAGATGCAGTGCTACTCCCATCCGCCGTGGCAGTATGTAAGTGTTCTGCACATACCTCTGCCAAAGACACAGTCTCTCTAGGTAATGCACGAGCAGACGCAGCTGCAAAAGCAGCGTCACTCACACCCTGCGTTGTTACATTACTCTCCCAGACAACGGATCAAACTTGCACTCACTCTGACATTGTTTCACTCTCTGATTTGGCTCGCATTTCCACTCCAGCAGACAAAGCTGCTTGGAAAAAGAAAAACTGTACAAACACAAATGGTGTATGGATGGGCCCTAATGGCAATCCATGTCTTCCTCAAGCCCTCTTCCTGCCTTTTGCAAAATTGTTACATGGCGTTGACCATGTATCAAAGGAGGGAATGAGAAAAGACCTTCAAAGACATTGGTTTACTGTGGGGCTTAACAAATTTGCTGAAGATTTTTGCTCAAAATGCTTCATCTGCTTAACCAGCAATTCTAAAGGTAACTCCTACAACAAAACAGATGTTGGCGGTCACAAACCCACCTCCAGGCCTTTTGGCCACATTCAAATGGACTTCATTGAGTTAACACCCTGCGAAGGTAAGAAATACTGTCTTGTAATAGTTGACCTGTTTTCAAAGTTGGTAGAAGCATTCCCAACAAAACACTGCACTGCTGACTCAGTAGCAAAAATCCTCTTAAGCGAAATAATTCCTCGCTGGGGACTTCCGAATCTAATCACGAGTGATAATGGTACTCATTTTGTAAATGACATTTTGAAAACACTGAGTGAACACCTTAAATTTGACCTGAAAACTCATTGCTCCTACCATCCAGCTTCTGGAGGAGCTGTAGAAAGAGAAAATGGCACTCTGAAACGCAAATTGGCAAAAATATCTGAATCAACAGGTAAAACCTGGGTAAAATGTCTGCCTATTGCTTTGATGTACCTGAGGATGAGAGTGCGCGAAATAACCTTTCTCCCTTTGAGATAGTGTTTGGATTACCTCCTGGAATTGGGTTTGGACCCCCATCTAAACCTGCAGCACTGGCCGATAGTACTCTGCCAGACCCAATGATTTCTTATTGTATTTCACTCTCTAATGTTCTCTCTGATATTAGATCTCAGGTGCTTGATTCCCTGCCCAAACCGGCCACCCACCAGTTCCACAAACTCCAGCCTGGCGACTACATCCTGGTGAGAAACCTGAGGAAGCGCAGCTGGAGAGACAAACCCTGGTGTGGGCCCTATCAGATCCTGCTCACGACCCACACGGCTGTGAAGGTCGCAGAAAGAGCCCCCTGGATCCATGCACAACACTGCAAGAAGATTCCTCCACCTGACCAGCTCGTCAACTGCTCCCCCACTGTCAAAGAGGGGACCCAGTGAATGATCACAAAAGTAAGAGGCTTGTCCCGAGAACAAGCTCCTACGTGGGAGATCTGAGGTGAGACCTTAGGTCTACCTCCACCGTTGACTACGTGGGAAATCTGAGGTGAGACCTTAGCTCTACCTCCACCGTTGACTACGTGGGAAGACTGGGGTGAGATTTTCGCCACCTCCTCCGCTGAAACTGCTCCGGTAAACGCAGTTCAACATTGAGACCAGTGCCGAGAGCTGGTCCCACCTACAATCAAGTTTATGAAAGACTCTGTATCACCTGAAGAAATAGAGCTGACCGTTTTCAGCAAATTCAACAGCGTAACTATAACATGTGACACACTCATCTGTCCCACAGTTCCTCACATCACTGATGACCAGTTTTATACTGACAAATATATATGTATATATATTTTTTTGGGTTCTTTATTGCATTTAAAATTGCTCTAATGATTAATTTTTGAAGATTTATTAAACAATCATTACATACTCATGTATGTTAATGTTATGATAACTGCTTAATTTTATTTTATTTGTTACTATCATTTAATTATTGCTATTATTGAACAGATCTTTGAACATTAAAAATGGGCGGTGTTTGGAAAACATGGTTAACTAAACTCGCAGACCTACTTTTAGTGGCTATTATCCTTCTTTTCCTTGTCTCCTGCTGCATTATCCCGCTCATCCGAAGATTAGTGACTTCTCTTTTAACCTGCAACTAGCTAAACTCTATGTTGAATTGCCTCAACAGGACAAAGACCACAACCCAGACACCTCTGCTCTTGATTGTGATTCTGTTAATTCTGTTTTATTCGCTCATCTATTTGAAGAAGACTAAGTATGACTAAGTCTGTTCCTATGTCTGTGTAATCCAGATGTAATTTTCTTTTGAAATAGTAATTGTGAAATATAGTCACCAAAGCAATCACAGCTAATCAACTTTTGAACCTGATAATTTTAATTGTTGTTATTTTAGACACGTTAAGGCTAAAATTGTGTACTTACATGTGGTGTTTTTAAATTTTTTTCACTAATGCTTTCTTTGAGGTAAAGTCTTAATTGACTTGAAGGTTTTTAAGTTTTACAAACTGATTTGTTTTGTGAATATTTTTCATCTAATGCTTATGTTTAACCCTAGTGAGTTACGCCGCCTGTGAGAGAGGGGCTGTGGTGTTCTTTTCCCAGCGTTAGGTCAGCTACTGATGGTATGAAATGTTTCTACTTGATTTAGTCAGCCCTCGGCTGAGCCAGTGTTTCATTTTTCTTATCTGCTGTGATTTCAGTATAAATTCTAAGCCCGCCTAGTTAACATTGGGACTGTTCATGCAACTCTGTACACAGACAGATTTGTATTTTCCATTCCTCCTTTTGCAAAAGATGTCTCTGAATTCTTTTTTCCTTTTTCCTTAAATAAATCACCAAAAGACACTTACTGACCTTTTATAAACACACTGATTACAATTTAGTATCCATTCAAACCTGTTTGTGTCACTTGTGAATGTTATCAGGCCAAAATCACCAAACTTTTAAAGTAAACTTTTAATCAGGCTTTTTTGGGTAGTTTGGGTGAGCTCAACTGTAGGCAGAGCTTTATTTAAAGACAGTCATATTTTCTCCCATTCTGCTGAAACTCAGTCAGTGGGCTTGTCTTTAGAGGGAAGGTTTTAAGCTGTCCATACAATCAAAGTTTATAGACCAATGTATTTTGTGGTTCTGTTACGTTTGGGCAAGAACCAAATCTGCCCCATGCTGCCACTGCCCTTGTGCAGAAATAGGCCAATACACTGGACTCTAGCAGAGTTGTATTTGTACACAATATACAAAAATAAACCTTCAAAAAGCAAGTTATTTTCTTCCAAACTTGCATACGATAGTCTCTACTTTTAAACAAACGTCTGTAAACACTGCGCTGCTGTCGCAACAATACAGTCTGTAGAGGCGCTGTGCCCTGGCTTAAGGTCACATTACACAGAGCCTCTGAACAAGGTAATGGGAGTGAGATAAGTTTATCAAAGTGAGGTTTTAACATGGACACTGAATCTTTGTACATCCAAATAAACACAGAGATGGAGTTTTTATCTGATCTCGGAGTAAAAGCGTTTCCTCTGCAACTGAAGGAGACGATTTTGCTGCAAAGAAAGATTACTGTTAAAATTATGTTAAAATCACAAAATTAACACTTTATCAGGTTAAAAGACTTCTAAGTTTAAATAAAAAACAAACAGTTCATACATGTTGACTTCACCAACCTTTAGTTTTCCTCTTGGCTTTACCTTTTCTGTTTTTGTTTACCTGGGCATACGTCACACTTTCATCTAAAAATAAATTGAAAAATCCAATAATGTGTTTATGTGTTGGACAGTTCCTTCTCTTTGAGTAGGACTCAAAAAAGTGCCATGAATTAGTACTTAGTATTGTAAATGTTTCAAATGAAATACAAAAGAGAGACTCACTATTTATGTTTTTGAGCTCCAGCTCAGAATATTTGGCATCTGTAAAAGAAATAGACACCTAATTGAATTTACAGTGTTTATATTTAAGAGATGTTTTTTACTGATTCAGTGGAAAAAGAAAAGTGACTCTTTCATTGTGAACAGACTTTAACTCTTGCCCCTTTTCTGGATTTGGACATTTGATTACAGAGATTTGGGTTTTCTTCAAATAAAACTCCTTCTGGCCTTAGAGTAAGTCGTCAAGTTTAAAGAAGCTGAGACTGACCATTAGGAGGAGAGGTGTTATCACTGCTGGTCATGTGATCTTCAGCAGAGCTGTGATTGGTTCTCACAGACCTTAAGCACAAAACTGTAACAAACAAAAAATAGTGAATTATATTATTAAAATAATTTTTATTAGAAACAAATACTGTGTTTGTGTCTGATAAAGTCTTACCTTTTGACTTTCTGCAGCGCCACAGTAGCAGCAGCAGGATTAATAAAACTATTGCACAGATAAGTCCAATGATCAACATGACAAGAAATGAAGAGATATGTTTGTTTGCTGCAAGAATTTATCTCATGTTAATTTTTACAACATAATATTTACATTAAAGAAGAGCTTTATACTTTTTTATTGCTTAATTTTAAATTTTCTTGTGAATAAACGAAACTAAACAAATATAAAATACTCACATTTGACTGAGATCCAACTCTCTGGAGAAGTCCAAATCCGTGGAGATCTTTGGCCTTGTTCTTGTGCCTCACATTTATAAAAACCCTGGTCAGACTTGGACACTGCAGAGATGTTGAACTCAGTTTGGGTTCCATTTTGGATTAGTTTTCCATTTTTATAGAAAAGGACAGAAGAAAGAGCAGTAGATGTTTTCAGTTTACAGCCGAGAGAAACAGGTCGTCCCTCAGTCACAGGATGAACAGGACTCACAAGGACAACATCACCTGTGAAAAGTCAGACTTGTACTATTACATTATCACAGCAATAAAAATAATATGATGGTGTAGTAATCTATTATATGAAAAATGAAATGAAAAAACCTACTGTGAAAAGTGATGTTGAGGGCATTGCTCAGTTCTCCTGATCCAGACTCACACCAAAACACTGCATTAGTTTTTTCTTTTGGGGAAAAGTCATATTTAGGTTTATCTGTCCAGTAGGAACTACATTGTTGTAAGAAAAGGCCGTTCTGAGAAAAGCCTTTCAGTCTCCACTCTCCATTAGTGGAGCTGGATTCACAGCTCAGTGAGACTTTGTCAGGCGTGAAGTGCTGTGATCTGTCAGGACTCACTGTGAGAGACACTGGGGACTCAACATCTGCAAAACAACAAGTGCATAAATAATGAAGAATGAAAATAACATGAACACTTACAGTTTCTAAATATCTCTGAATGAAGAGCAATAAATAAAGATCCTACCTTTAGTCCAGACAAACTTGGGCTGACTGTATTCAGAGTAAAACAGTGGACGTCCTCGTCCTGCTCTACACACAAACCCTGCTGTGTTGGTCTGGTGCTGAACGCTGAAGGAGTCCTGTTCAGTCCCATTACTGTGACCTGGGAGCAGCTCATATCTGTAAGAGTCTGATGAATGAGGAACAGCCTTGTACCAGTAAAAGGTCCATCCTGCAGACGTCTGTTTAACACCACAGCTCAGAGAGACAGAGACTCCAGGAGTCAGCCATGACGGAGACACAGACAGGACAGGCTGGAGTTCACATGTTTGAACACTCATTAGATTTCATTTGTCTTATTGTGTTTTTAAATTGTCAGTGTAATAATGTAATAATGAATAATGTGAGATGAAACCTACTGTTGGACACATGTAATGTAACCTGGCTGCTCCATTCAGTTGCTTTATGTTGGTCATGTCTCATTATTCCTCTGCAGCTGTATTTGCCACTGTTCCTGAAGCAGCAGCACTTATTATCATTACTTTATCTTCTTTATTAGAAAAGCTCACACCAGATTTGTTCCATTCATACGTCCACTCAGTGTCTGCTCCGTGTATTTCACATCTGAGAGTGACCTGCTCTCCTGGGAATATCTCAGGCCCCTTTGGCTCCAGAGACACAGCAGCTGTGTCAGAGACTGATCAGAACCAACACAGTTACAAACAAGACTGGAACAATATGAATAAATGTTTCATTAATTTAGGTTTAAAGATATTAAAGACTGATATGTTTCTAGTGATGTTTACAGATGTTACAGACAAACTCACCAACAGCATTAACTCTGAAGGACTGACTGTCCTCAGTGAAATAAAGTGGCTCTGCACCAGTACACTCCTCCCACTGAGACACTTATTTGTTGTTGATCAGAAGAACCTTTGAATAACTCTGTGTTCTCTCTGAACCAGTAATATTTCCAACCAGATGAAGCTGGAGTCACAGAGCAGCTCAGAGTCACTCTGCCTCCAGACTGAACCTCTGTCTCACCAGTCACTGTGGCCTTTGGCTTTTCTGTGGATCAGAGTGGAAATGTATATAAATAACTTACTTGATATTGAACATAAAAGTTGTCCAGACTCACTCAGTACGTCCAGTCTGGTCCCTCTGCTCCACAGTGTTGTGAGATCTGGAGCTCTTTCTCCTCTACATCTGTAGTGTCCACTGTCAGACTCAGTAACTCTGGAGATTGTATATTCTCTTGTTGTTTGATGTAGGACTGAACCGGTCCTGCTCCACTGATACGTCCACTCAGTGTTTCCTCTGTCCTCAATCTCACATCTGAGAGTGAGACTGTCTCCAGAAAAGATCTCAGACCAGTTTGGATTCAGACTCACTGTGGGAACTGTCAACATCAAATGTAATATTTAACATAATATAATTTCATTTTAAACCCATGTCAAAAACCCTCTTAACGTCCTCCAGACCAGCATCATGACTGTTATCAGTGATTAAGACACTGAGGCCTCTGTTGTGCCAGGACATTTTGTCAAAATTAACCAGTTCTCAACCTGAACAGACAAATCTGACTCAAATCCCCTTCAAACAGATAATGTCAGGTCCTGCTCAAACAGACTTGAAACTTGCAGTGTTCAATGATTTAATAACTTCAAATAAGCTTGATGTTTTTTAACAGAAGCATGGTTAGATGACAGGAAATGCAGTCCTTATTTAATCCACTCCATCTGATTTTACATTCGTATCAAAAATACAGGAAAACAAAAGGGAGGTGGTGTATGTTCCTTTCTTAGGGATAATATTCTCATCCAGAAGCTGTCACTTGGGGAGTTTTTATTATTTACATTTAGATTTATTCATTTAGCTGACGCTTCTATCCAAAGCAACTTTCATTATTCTACAGTAATTACCAGTTTTACAGCCACTAGGTGGGTTAAGTGTCTTGCCCAAGGACACAACGACAGTATGAGCTGTGAAGAGAGTGGGAATCGAACCCCCTACCTTCCGGTTGAAGGACGACTGCTCTACCCACTGAATATGTGTCATTCAAAATGAAGTTCAAGTTTTCTTCATCTATAATGTAGTTCTTTACAAACACTGTCATGATTTTATTGATGAGTTACTGAAATGCTTTCGTTTGTCTGCACAGAAATTGAACAAATAGTCATAGCAGGTGATTTTAAAATTTGTGTGGATAATGTTTGTATCAGGAATGTATCAAAAACTTTCTGCTGTTCTTGATACTTATTGGCTGTATCTTCCCGATCATAACGCAGGTGTCAGGACGAGAAAGAAGCTCATTGAGGGGTGTGTCCAAATCCAAATTGTTCTGATTTTTCGGTTGAAGACGAAGGGATAAATAGACGGGACTTGAGTCGGCACAGGTTCATCTTTTTTAATATTGGATGAGCAGAATATTAGTAAATACTAATCATTCAGTTAAGCTTAAACATCTTGAAAAAAAAGTTAAAGCAAATGCATCTGGACTTAGTTTTCAAGCTAAAGAGGTTTTATCTTTTTCCATTTCTGAGTCCAGCTGATACAGAGCTGAGCTTTATCTCTAGAGGGAGGGCTTTGACCTGAAACTAACTCTGATTGGACCAGGCTGTTCTGGTCTCAGAGTCGTTAGGGCAGTGTGACTCCTGATGTGAGAGTCGTTAGTGTTAGTGGAGTCGTTGTCCTTCTAGAGTGAACCTGTCTTGATGTAGGTTTCAGAACACTGTTGTAAACAGCTGGCAGGTGAAAACAGAGGCCTGCTCCTCTGAGCGCAGACTCAGCTCCACCAGAGTTCACACAGAAGAGCTGAGTCTCACTGAACAGAGAAGAAAGTCCTCCATTATCACCTGCCAGCTTTTTACAACTGTGTTCTGAAACCTACATCAAAACAGTTTCACTCTAGTGCAGGGGTCGGCAACACGCGGCTCTGGAGCAGCATGCGGCTCTTTCATCCCTCTGATGCGGCTCCTGTGGCTTTTAAAAATAATTAATGAGTATTTAATTATTGTGTTTTATTTTAGTTCGTTCGTTTTTATGTTGTCGCTGTTACCGTGCGCCACTAATGCTAATGTGCAACACCCGCCAGTGCAATTTTTTTACTTTTTGAGTCCCAGGTAGGCCATCTATGGAGAATTGTAAGAAGTATGCTTAATGTGTAATGAGGAGATATGCAGGTGTTTTCCAACTTAAACTTTATTAAAAGCAAACATCGCACGCCTCACAGATGACAGCTTACGATCCTGTGTAAAGAAGAAGGTGTCGGCACAGCCCTGAGACAAGACTGAAATAATCATCTTTGGAAACAGAAACAAAGAGAAAGTGTCAGCAGTCACCTCCAATCTCTTTCTCTAAAATCTAAAAAACAAGTTAGAAATCTAGGGGTCATTATGGACTCAGACTTGAATTTCCACGTCACATTAAGTCCATTACATCATAAGCATTTTATCACCTTAAAAACATTTCCAGAGTCAAAGGGATAATGTCTAAAGCAGACTTAGAGAAACTTATTCATGCTTTTATCTTCAGCAGGTTATATTACTGTAACGGCTGCTCACTGGTCTCTCAAAACGAGGGTTAAGACAGCTGCAGCTTATTCAGAACGCTGCTGCTCGAGTTCTAACCAAAACCAGGAAGTACGACCACATCAGTCCAGTTTTAAAATCTCTGCACTGGCTTCCTGTTGCTCAGAGAATAGACTTTAAAACGTTAAAAGTCTCTAAATGGTATAACACCAGAATATATTTCTGAAATGCTAGTTCCTTCTGAACCTTCTGGGACTCGGAGAACATCTGTGACATGCCTCCTGCTCGTGCCTTATATAGCCATAATATTTAGTACCTTTTTATAATAACTGTAATTATTTTATCTTTGCAAATAAATGTCATACTTCAGTTTAATAAACAAAACAATCACAAAGAACAGCAGTGAAATAAAAGAAATCAGAAAAAGTATAATATACACCAACTTTTTAAAACTGTTTGTTTTTAAATGTAATAAATGTAATAAAAGTAATAAATGTAATAAATGTATATTTGAAGACATATCAGCTCAAAAGAAACACCCTCATTTTGTTCCAAGAATAGGCACAGTTTATTTTAACTCCTTACTTTTTAACTTTTATTTTTATTTTAGATCTATATTTAAAAACATAACTGTACTCACCAGTTTTTAAAACAGTGACATCATTACTTTGTTCTGTGACGATATATTCATCCCATCCTCTGCAGCAGTAGACACCTCCATCTGAGACACTGACACGAGCTGAGTTTTCTTTTATTATTTCCCTCTTAGAGTCAAATGCTGAGTTTCTTCTGAACCATTTATACGTTCCTTTAAAGTCCTGGACTTCACAGCTCAGAGTCACACTGCTCTGTTCTGGGATGGTGTCACTGGATGTTTTCAGAAGGACTCTGCGTCCCTTTCCTGAGGAGAGAACAATATTAGAAAAACATGGCATTTGTTAAAGTCAGAGTCAGCCAAAGATGGATGCAGACTTTGGCAAAATGGAAATGGTAATTATTTTTATGATTTATTTGTCATTAGTGAAACAAAATAAGTGCTGTGTAAAATCAGAAGTCTTAAAATACTGACCTGTTAACTTCAGTTCTTTCTTTGTGGACTGTGGTCCGTCTTTGGTCCCACACCAGTAAAAACCCTGATCTGATGTTGCCACTAAATACATTTTTAGTTCAACTGTGGCAGAATTTTGTTGTATCTTATGGTATTTGTCCTCCGTAACAAGTAATTCATTTTTGTAAAAGTCCAAATTTGCCTGAACATTTTGAACACAAACCAGAGTTACATTGTCTCCGAGATACACAGACTGTTCAGGACCCTTCAGAGTCACATGGTCACCTGTGTAAACAAAAGTAAAGTAAAGAATATAAATTTAAAAAATGCTTTAGAGTAATACTACGATGGCCATAAAGTGTAAACCGAAATAACAGAACTGAGAACAAAATTACAAGTCAGAAAACCAGGCAGTTTTCTGACTCTTCTTTCTGACTCACTCTTGTTTCTGTGAATTATTGATGTGTTTTTAGTTTTATTAACCCTTTAAACCCGAGGCCTATTTTCAAGAACACTGCTCGAAAAATCCATACCCATAAAGTAAAGACTATATTTCAGCAACAATAAGGTGTATTTGAATAATTTTGTCATTTTAAAGGGAACTTTGTGGAGATTTGTCAAAAGTGTTATCATATTAATATGTGTTACTAGTAAGAGAAAATGAAGATGGCACACAGCTAAATTATTTTTTTAGTTTTTAGTTTTCGTTTCTTTGGAATGCTGCTGTTGCAACTTTTTACTTCATAACATGTAAATAAAACATGTTTAACATTATCCCTGCAAAGTTTTAAACCGATAATGTGGAGCAGAATAAAACTCAAGAGGTTTTAGTACAGACAGATTAGTCTGTTCCATTTCAGTTTAGTCATGTAAATACTATATATTTCATGTTTATATCACTAATGGTGTTCATTAAATACATTATTGAGAACTTAAACCAGACTTCTATGTATTTATATGTGTTTTCAGTCTGCATTCTTCCTCCTGCGTCTGTTTCTTTTATGCAGCGGTTGCTGGCCCCCACTGCGCACGGCAAATTCTCTGCAGCCGATTGATCGAACTGAGCACATCGTGCCTCCTTAAAATCATTAGTGCCAATAGAATTGAGGGAAACTGTAACGTTGTAATCGATAGCTTCTGTACTTTAAATTGAGGTCTGGCATGAGTTTGTAGGCTTAAGTATTGGCCAGCTGTTCGCAAAAATGTAGCATCTGAGTTGAGGAGGGGCGAACTTCACACCTTGACATGTTGTCTTTTGTATGATTGTTTTTGGTCTGTGTTTGAAGTTGGTGTATATGGCTTACATGTGCGTTTAGCGGGGTTTCCGCTGAGTAATTGGATGTGCGGCTTACCCATATTAGGCTTGGGGCTGTGTAGTGCATTATGCTGCTTGTTTCGACGCCTTAAATAGGTTTAAAGGATAAATTTGTTTTCTGATTTGTTATTTTGATATTTGCTTTTGTTAATTTGTTTGCACTTTACGGCCACTGTATAACAACTGTATACAAAGAAAGAGAAAAGAAAATTACAAAAGAAACATGGCAGAGTTAAAGGTGTAGGTTTATTTTTGTTTTCTCATCATTACATTTATCAAAAGCAGATGGCAGTGTAGCGCGAGTGTAGAACATAAAAGAACCAACACAGGACTCTAAATTATAATTTACTGAGTGTTGACAGTTTCTCAAGTCTTCATGTCAAAGATTTAAAAGTAAGCCCTGTGTTTTAAGAACAGACTAAAGACAACTGTGGATAAGTGCTACAAAAGTCCTCACGACTCCATCCAGTGCAACAAAGAGATTCAACAAAACACAACCAGTGACTTTTTGGGGCAAAAATCCATCTAACATTATGATATTTTTAAATATGACAAAAATAATATAGAAAATCTCTTTAAACTCTGTCACAGGCAACAATAAAAGAACACAAACACAGTGAGTTTATTTCTTGATGTCATAATGGGCCCAGGTGTCATATCCCTGTCCTATAGATGTAAACAGGAAAACACAATCATCTTAATGACAACTGCAGAAGTAACACTGTACGTTACATGGCCTAATATAAAACAACACAGCTTGAAGAATATGTAATTCCACTTCTTTATGAACGTTTTGTAACATAAGGCCATATATATGTTAAATAAAAGCTGAAACTGAACTAAATAAAGATTAAACAGGAGAGTTATTTACCTTTTGTGTGTTTGAAGAAGACGACATTGAAGACTGAAATATGAATTATAAAAGAGTTTATGTCGACAAAGGCCTGACAAAAGTTTAGATGTTGACCTGTTTAAAGTTAAAGTGTTGTAAACTCACAGATGAGACCCAGAGTCCAGACCAGAGAGGGTCCCATCCTCACATCCAGCGCTCGTCACTCTGCCTCTGACAAACTCCAGCTCATTACAGGCTTCATCTACAGCACACACAGAGGAAGAGGAGGGTACCTTTGATGAAGATATGTTTAACTGGTCTGCACTTCCTTTTTCACACTTACCTCACACAGACACTGAACCACAGCTTTCACACTTTGAGACTTTTCTCACAGTCGACCCATCATGCACACCTGTTTAGAATAAAATAAAAATAGAATACATTTTAAATAATCATTAAACTATATGCATCACATGTAAGTCGGCAGTTAGCAGTAGAAGTGACACCTGTAGCACTAAAATATTGTAAACAACTAAATACAGTCTGATCATTGTTATATGAACCTGTTGATCTTTACTCCGTTAGATATATTGAGTACTAAGAAAAACTTTGAAGATCAGTGTAAGAACTAAAGGAAATAGATGTGTTACTTCTTCTTGACTCTAAAATGACACTGAGACAAAGAAGGAGCAACTATGAACTGTGTTGTCGTCTTGAAGCTGAAGGAGAGATAACATCATTCTTGTTCAGAAACGTGTTAGATACTTGTCTTTTGTGGTTATTGTTCTGTAGAGGTTTAAAATTGTTTGTGTGTTTGTCAGAACTGAAGCTACAGTACAGCTCACAGAGGAGTGAGATAAAGTGTGTCATTGAACGTCATAGAAATGTGTGGCTTTTGACCTAAAAATGAAACAAGTGCAGTGACACACTTTAAAAACTGAATGTGCTGGAGTTCAAGGAGCAGTGTTGTCGTCCTGGGCCTGATCCTCTCTGTTAGTGTTCATCCATGAGTTAAAGTCAGATCCTGGTTCATTCTGGTTTCTGACTGAACTCTATAGTCTCCAGATCTGTGAACAGTTTGAAGGGAGAAAACACTCACAGCTGAGCAGCTCCAGGAGATGCGCTCACGAGATGCTCGCGCTCCCTGCCAAGGTGGAGCGGAGCTACAGGTGACAGCTGAAGCTAAGGTTAGGAGATGGTGAAACAGTTTATTTTGTTGCTTTAATGGAGGTTTCAAAATTCCCTTTTTCATTTCCAGTGCGACACAAACTCCTGTCCATCAGTTTAATCATCTATAAGTCTAATCAGCAGAATCAGCAAATATAATAACTACATAATTATTTAAAACCTATAGTAAATCATCAATTCATTGTAATCCATGTAAAGCTCTGCTGCAGTGCCTTATAGTGTCTTGGTGGGACTCTTGAATATTTGTAGCAGTGGTCAAACCAAGGCCCAAGGACCCAATACTGGCTGTTCAATCTGCCAAGCATTAACTACTAATTTAATAATAATTAAAGACAGCAGATATTATATTGACATTAACAATTAATTGAGTTTTAGAGTTTTTCACTGGAGTCTCCTCAAAGGCCATATGTCTGATATTCCAAGAAACTGAACTCAAAGTCAGCCGCTTCTTTTCTACCGAGCCAAATACAAACCAGCCAAGTTACAGACTTTTATTTCTAGTTTGTTCACCCTGCTGTAGGGTGTTACTGTTCAGTAAAATTATTTTGTGTAGCAGCTGAAGATCTTTAAAATATACAACAATTATTCACTGTTTTAATAAATCTGCTTGCACCAATAAATACAAACAATTCAAGCTGCAGTGAGTCCAACTGAAGGGCATTTAAAGTCACTCTACCTCAAATTTAACAACAAACCTTAACACACATCACAGATTAAGCAAGACTCTAGCTCAACTCAACACAAAGATTGTTTTTCACGTCACAATCTGTTCGAATAATAATCTGAATACTTTACGGACACAGTTACAAGTTTAGTCACATTTATCGAGCCGCTCTGAAGACCGACACTGGTATTCTCCGCTCATCATGCAATGGTAAGTGTTTATCCGGTGTAGAAATGAGACACATTTGGATTATTTCTCAACTCAACATCTAAAATACAAAGGAAGAAGAAACAAAGATGAATATCGACAGAAAATAAAGGTGCATTACCTTCAGCATGTCCAATGAAGACAAGGATATTCAGCACTGAAAATCAGAAATGTCAATATATAAGCATTCAAAGAAACTTAATATACAGCAACATTCTCACATTTTAATAGAAAAACCAAAGACAAAATGTGTGTCATTTTTATAACGGCAAAAGTGAGAGCTCTGAATTAAAGAAGGTATGTTTAAAAGCTGGTGTTTCTTCTTTTTCAACTTGTTACTTTCTTATTTTTAAGACAAAACTTGCAAAACCTTCACTGGCACACTTTCTAACACATATACAGTAAATATAATAAAATATATGCCTTTGTAGTTTATAGATATTGGTAATGTTTTAAAAGGTGTGTCAGTAAAGTTTACAGTGCATGATCACATGTCACAGATTGATCTCCTCTTTACAAGGGTTTACATAAGGATTAGAAAACATTAATGTATAAAGTTATTTAGAGGTAGTCCTTAAGAAAAGTGAAAGCAAATTTTATATATAACACTGGTTAATGGTTTACAACCCATTAAGAACCTTTTATTAATGAATGTACAGTAAATTTTAATCTTAGAAGCTAAATAACTTATTGCTTTACAATTGGATTAACACATTTATAAGGTATTTGCAGTGTGAAAATAATTATTTGTTAATACATTGTAAATATCTTATTTTCAGACTATATTCCAAAGCAGGAGTTTCAAACACTTTTTAGTTCAGGAAACACAATCTGAAGTGGACCAGTAAAAGAATAGAATAAAAACCTATAAATAACAACAACTCCTTGTTATTCTTTGGTCTAAATAATAATAATAATAATAATAAACTTTATTTTATATGGCGCCTTTAAAAGGGAATCTCAAAGCACTTTACATATACTTACATACATATAAAATTAAAAGATACACAAAACAATAAAATCAATTAAAAGCCAAACTAAGACAAGCAAGAATAATAAAATGAGTCACATAAAAGCTATCCTAAAATAGTACGTTTTAAGTAATGATTTAAAAAGACTAAAAGATTCTGCATTCCTAATCTCGGAGGGCAGGGAATTCCACAATTTAGGAGCCAAGGATGAAAAAGCCCGATCACCCATAGTTTTTAACCGTGTTTTTTGGACAGTTAAGAGACCAGCTTCAGAGGAGCGTAGTGCACGTGAAGGAGTGTAGAGAGTTAAAAGTTCACACAAATATTGAGGGGCCAGATTATTCAAGGCCTTATATGTGAGCATTAGAATTTTAAAATCAATACGAGAACTAACAGGAAGCCAGTGTAATTTTTCAAGGATCGGTGTGATGTGCTCCTTGCACTGGTTCCTGTTAAAATTCTGGCAGCTGAATTTTGTACCAACTGCAGCTTATTTAGGGTAGCTTTAGAGACTCCGCCAGCAATGCATTACAATAATCAATGCGTGAAAACACAAAGGTGTTGATTAACTTCTCAGCCACAGAGCAAGTCAACATGGGGCGTAGTCTGGCAATGTTTCTAAGATGAAAAAATGATGTTTTGACAGTGTTACGGACATGAAGGTCGAATGTTAAGTTGGCATCAAATATCACCCCCAGATTTTTTAGTTTAGTTTGGAATAGTAAAGCAGAGCCATCCACACTCAAAGATATGGACTCTGCTTTACGTAGTTGATGAGGTGAGCCAATAAGCATCACTTCAGTTTTTTCACTGTTAAGACAGAGAAAATTTTCAGACATCCATTTTTTAATCTCAGTAAAACATTGTGAAAGAAGAGACACAGGCATATTGTCATCGGGTTTTGAATATATGTAAATCTGAGTGTCATCAGCATAAAAGTGGAAGTTAACTCCAAGAGTTCTTAAAAGTTGGCCAAGTGGAAAAATATAAATATTAAAAAGTAAAGGTCCCAGAATTGATCCTTGAGGGACTCCAGAATGCACCCCACTGACCTCAGATTTACAATCACCCATCACAACAAACTGCCTGCGTTCAGAGAGGTAAGATTTAAACCACTTTAATGCAGAATCAGAAACTCCAAAAACAGTCTCTAAACGGGTTATTAGAATGGAGTGATCTATAGTGTCAAAGGCGGCACTAAGATCAAGAAGGATCAGTATAGATAGATTTCCAGAATCAGAAGCCATTAACAAGTCATTAGTGACCTTAACTAACGCTGTTTCAGTGCTGTGAAACTTACGGAAACCAGACTGAAGTGGCTCAAAAGATTGTTAGAGTGAAGATGAGAAAGTAGTTGAGAAGCCACTGTTTGTTCTAAAATTTTTGCGAGAAATGGAAGATTCGAGATGGGACGAAAATCATTAAGATTATCAAAGTCCACGTTTTTCTTCTTTGGTACAGGGATGAGAGCAGCAGTTTTAAGTGCTACTGGCACAACACCAGTGCACAAAGAGTTATTAATAATTCTCAAAACAACAGGAGAGAGTGAATCAAAACAGGATTTAAAAAGACACGATGGTATTGGATCAACTCTAGAAGTTGAGGCTTTCAGATTCAAAACCAAATTAGACAGAGACTGGGAGTCATGAATAGAAAAATTGGAAAGAGAAATGCCAGAAAACGCAGACATTGTTAACGATGAAGCAGCAGAAATATGGGTGGAAGCAACATGGTTACGTATATTATCTATTTTGGTGCTAAAAAACTCCAAAAACATGTTACAACAGTGAGTTGAAGCAGGAACATTAGAGAGGCTGTGATTTTTAAGCAGCTTGTTGATTGACCTAAAAAGTTGTTTAGGGTTTCCCTGATTACTGGCAATTAAATGAGAGAAATAAAAAGATCTAGCTGACACCATTTCAGTCTTATATTCAAGTAAGCAGTCTTTCCAGGCCTGGTGATGTACAGTTAAGCCTGATGTACGCCATCTACGCTCCATTTTCCGACACAAAGCCTTCCTAGCACGCAGATCAGAGTTGTACCAAGGAGCGGAGCGTGAAAAAGAAACAGATCGAGATTTCAAAGGAGCCAGCGTATCCAGACCAGACAAGAGAACAGAGTTCAGCACAGAAACATTATCATCCAGGTCATCAGACAGAGAATCACAACTTAAAAGAGTCTCAATAAAATGTGAAAAATCAGTGGGCTCAATAGATCTCCATTTGCGATAATTAATAACGCGAGAAGAACTAGAGAACATTACAGGTAACTCCATGTTAAAAAAGACAGCCTGGTGATCAGACAGACCTAAGTCAGAGGTTAACAACTGAGTGACAAATAAGCCATTGGCGATTACAAGGTCTAAAATGTGGCCTTTGACATGTGTAGGACAGTCCACAAGCTGGTCAAGTTCAAAGCACTCCAGTATGGACATAAAGTCTTTTGTTGTTGTGGAGTCTTTTGTGTCCACATGGATGTTGAAATCACCCAGGAGAAGAATTTTTTCAAACCTGAGACATAAAAAAGATAACATATCTGAGAATTCAGATAAGAAGTCTTTATGTGATTTGGAGGCCTGTAGACTGTAGCCACTACAGTAGAGAGTGGAGCAGAAACACTTAGAGCAAGACATTCAAAAGAGTCTGTTTTGGGGACAGACACGGGACACATGTTGAGCTGTTGACTGTGTAGCACCATGATTCCCCCACCTCTACCAGAAGAACGCGGGAGTTCAAATAAACCATAGCCAGCAGGAGTCAGTTCATTAAAACGAAGACCGTCAGATTCTTTATGCCAAGTTTCAGTTAAACAGATAAGGTCCAGATTTTTTTCTAAGATGATGTCCGATAAAATAACTGCTTTGTTATTGAAAGATCGCACGTTAAACAGCACTGATTTCAGCAGGGAAGCAGATGAGTCCGATGCAACTTGAGTTGCATGCTTGAGTGCTGACAAATTGTTAAAATTAATCCCTGAGGGTCTTAACTGCAGTCTATGGGGTTTGCGCAGAAACCTCGGATTAGCGACATGTTCAGATGTTGAGCATAAAAAACTACGCCTTGCAGAGCGATGTAAATAACGCTTAGGTCGCAGTATTCCAGCATGACTGCAGAAAGCACGTATGCCAGGGACGATATCCAGGTGTCTGTTCATGTTCAACAGCTGAGTAGCTGTGTACCTGAGAGCCATTCGAGAAGGGTCCACACCAACAGCAGCCTCACAGCGGTGTAAACAGTGTGCGTCCTGGGCCAGGCAACAGTGGAGTATATTCCAATGAACAGCGCTCAAAGATAAGGGCAGTAATCCAAAATGCAAAGCATAAATTCACATCACACACGAGTAAAAAGGACACTAGCTCATAAAATAAACTACTAAAAATTAAAATAACCGGAGAGAGGAGCGGCAGCCAAAACGCGCCAGCGTACCCTTTCCCAAAGAGGTACAATTACATTATAATGTCAGTGCTCTCATTAATCACAGACCAAAAAGGTTAATGTTGGATGTCGAGAGATTGTCTTTTGTCCATGTGGAGCTACCGTAGTTCATCATGTGTGTGTTTTCACAAACTCATTCTCACAATATATCTTTGAAGCTAATGTTTTGCTAGCATAAACGTATTTAACGAAGGAGCCTTTATGCACTTTCGCTGACCTTTCGGCTACAGATAAAAACAGACAGGTTTACCATTCTCCTCAGAGAATAAATAGAAAGTGGTCATTTTTTTGCAGAATTTTACACCTTGTGTCTACTTTTTTCTGTTACAGAGTTATTTTTACAGCAAAAGACAAAAGAATAAAACAAACTTACCATTTATGGGACCAGATGGTGCACTGCTGCCCTCTGCTGTTCAGTCCTGGGAGTCAGTGTTGTGTTGTGTTCTCTACTATTACTAAAACACTGCGACCACAATGGACAAAATAGAAATAGCAG